>JXSR01S071624.1:8395-19786 GCA_000969725.1 Ophiothrix spiculata
GATATTGAAGGAAATAGGTGAGAAAACAAAGTAAATGAGATGTAATGAGAACAGACCTGAACAAGTCTGAGCGTAGGCTAGAATGCAAATAAAGCATAGGAATATAGATTGGAGATTGGAAATAGAATAGTTGTATGTAGTTTTTGGATTGAATAAGTTTAATTATATCATGGCAGGGTTGGAAGTTGGATTGTGAAGTATGAAGCTACCACCACTTCCTGAATTTTTCTGTAAAGACTTTATCCAAAGCTTAATATTTTAACTGTTACAGATGCGTATACTCTTGAAACTGGAGTCTTTATGTTTCAACACCACATTAGTGATTTACCTGTAGTGTTCCATGAATATTTTATTAAACAATCTGATATACACAATTATCAAACAAGATATGCAAATGCATTGCCTTGAATAAAAAAGTTATTTACTGATAAAGCTATCCATACAAATGGTCCTCTCCTTAGGAATTCATTATCATGTGAAATAAGAAATAGCAATAATGTGAAACAATTTTCGAAATCAAAATATCATTCAAAATTATAAGTAAGTTTTTGAGCACATCCCTGTTGTTGTCCCTGTTGTAGTCTTGTTTGAGTAGTTGTGCTGTCAGGTATTTATTTTAGTCTGTAACTTTTGGTTGTATTCTAGGGATGAACATTTAACAGGCTTTGTTGGCCTTCCGGTCCTTTCCTCCATAATTCTGCTCTCTGGGGGAAGCAGGTGGCGCAGCGGTACTTCCCTTGCCTTGCACCAATGAGCCCACAGGACTGTCACGGGTTCGAACCCCGGTCTAGGCGCTGCATGTGCAATTGGTTGCCAGTCCAAACTTGCTTCCGCAGGTTTTCTCTTGGTGCTTCTCTGGGGTTTTCCTCCTGCACTAAAACTGGCAAATAAATATGATCATCTGACAGAGGATCCTCATGGAAAGCAGTGCTAGACACTGATGAGGATATCCTCTATAAATATGTCATATTTATTCTATATTATTTTTATGTATTTTTTTATGGAAATAGAGAATTTGAGTTCTCAAGTTCTCAAGTATTGAATGCCTATTTTCCCCCTCAGTGCTCAATTTTTGCTTTCCAGTTACTTCCCATATAGCAAACCTTGTTGCCAACAGGCACGTCTCAACTTCAATCTGTATCTGTTGTTGTTGGCGGAACTCCTCATCCGAGGTGACAGCGCACACTTTGATGAGTGGAGAAAATAACAAATTTTATACATGTGCAGGTTTAATGTCCATCTTATAGGATTCGAGGCCCCGAGATTAAGACTATTAGGCGACACAATTTTACTGTTGGACTTTTGGTAGCTCAAGCACCAAGCTGGGTATTTGATGCCACAAACCTTTGATTGTGAGTCAAACGCTCTTACACTCGGCCACGTTGCTCAAGATATGACCTTGTACAGATATGCTGAAATCTCTCCACCTGTGTTATTACTAAAATAATGTGCAATTCCTTGAGGGAGGATTCTTTACCATCTTGCTCATCTGATCCAATTTCAAAAGTCAAGTGATAGTCAAATGGCATGTTCAACCCTGAAGTCTCGTTCACTAAAGTCTGAACAGTTATGTCACTGATGATTACATATTTAAATTTCACAAAAACATGCTTGCCAACTGTCCCAATTTTCCCGGGATTGTCCCGATTTCTGTTTGTAAAAAAGTGAAAAATCGGGATTGTCCCGATTTTTTCATTTCCAAATTGATTTCTTAAAACCCCCGTAAAAATCACGGCAAAACTCGCAAGCATCATCAATGAGAAGAAAAAAACTTGAGTTATGTTGTTTATCAAACATTCTGCTTGCTATAGCTATATACATGACGTCATTGCATCATCTCCTTGAGCCAAAGCACATGGTTTTAGCGATCGTAATTCGAAGTGCAGAGTCTGCAGTCATAGTCAGAAGGTGATGTTATTTACTTAGTTAACTTTGTCATCACAAGCAGAACTAAGCAGTAAAAATAAAGAATGCAGATGTGAAGATATTTTTCGACACTTGTTGATATATTTGTAAGCTTACTGCTGCAGTACTAGTTGTTTAAGCTTATTACATTTGGAACTGTTGAAACTCCTGGGTTGTGATGGAAATACAAAGGGCCTTGGTATGGTGATGATTTTATGTGAGTATTAACTGTCCTGTCAGTAGTATCATGGTATCATATGACCATGAATGATTTGACAGAGTTGTTATGTGAGGAGTTAGGGTCTATGTCAAACTTGCACATGACATTTTTAAAATATAATAAAAATGCCCAAATAAATTCCAAAAATTAAAAAAATGAAACTTGAAAATAAATGAAATAGTTCAGAAAATTTTAGTCTTTATATAAAAAAGATGTTTAACACTAGTTCTTTAAAATCAATCTTATTTTACTCCAGTTAGGGGCCACAACTGCGCCGCGCGTTAATACGCGCCGTGCGTAACGCGTCGATAAACTGTCAGTATTTTTGTTTTTGCAATGTTGGCAAGTATGCAAAAAGAATGAAGAGAAGGTGCTTGCTGAATTTGTGACATTTTCCTGCAGGTCGGGGTTTCCTCATCTAGTCCCCAGGCTCTGAGTTTACAATCACAGCTCATTCCAAATCAAGTATGCCATTGATGCTACAGATCACTGTTATATTGGAATCATGGGTTTTGGAAAATATACCCTATTTCACATTGCAAGGTACCATATATGATTAAAATCCATGGTGATTTCTTTGTGCTTGTGTAACCTTCATATTGTTTGGTACAATTTGCGCCTAGAAAGATTTTGTGCCTTCTTGTCATTATCCCTTGAAGCAAATAATGGATATGTGTCACTTTTCCATAATTTTCTCCAAGGAGTGATCCTTTTGCCTCCCGTGTTACTTCAAAATTCTCCTAACTCATTCAACTTTATTTTACTTATCCAATTCTAATTTCAAAAAATGAAGTTTCCCACATCACAGGAGATCATTAAATATCAGGGTTGGCAAAAATTGTGATTTTTTAAAAAAAATCATGATTTAAATCAGTGATTTAAATCATTAAAATCGATTTAAATTGATTTAAATCAGATTTATTCAATTTAAATCACGATTTAAATCGCGATTAAAATCAGCTTGATTTAAATCGGCCAACCTTGTTAATAATAAATATGTGGCTGCTCTGGCAAAATGAAAGGAAAGTCGCAAATCAACATTTTGAATAAATGGCATCTAAAGTAAAAATAGGATGAAAAAGTCAAATTTTGTTTTTTTTACATAAAACAGTTTACACATTCATGTATAAGGACATAAGTCATTAACTGGTCATATTTTTTGTTTCACACAAATACATTGGTAAAACCATGCCAATTTGTATTCAACAGATCGTAACTCTGAATATATACACTTAAAACCTACAAAGTTAGATATTGCTGGAAAGCTTACTTTCTGAGGATTTCAATTTTACCTAAAAAAGTCTAATTTTTAAGGATGGGTAAAAATTATACAGGGTACAAAATAAAATAAAAGTGCATTTTGGTCAACCAACTTGGCACAATGAGATTTTGTTGGGGAAAGGTGTATCCAGATGACACAAACATTATTTGAAGGATGTAATGATAGCCTTCCATAAAATAATTCGTTTGGTGACCAATCTCATTGTGGTCAAAATATTGAGGATGGTCAAAATCTATGAAACGACTCATTAATTTTTGGGACATGTATCGGTCAAAAGTTTTTTCATGCATACACTACCTAAAAATTAATCACATAATTGGATTCCTCGGCAAATTTTCTTTTGAAAAATGTATAACTTTTACCATTTACGTCGACTCGGTCAAAAGATATGTCGTTTTAAAGTTTTCGAGTGTAAATGCATGTTTTGTACAGTAATGTATAGAGAAAATTACCCACATATAAGGCATTAAGAAACAACAAAATTTGGATGACATGTCAATATTCGACACATGCTTTAGCATTATACATACCTCATTGAAGTATATTCAAAAAATTATGATCCCAGCATTTTTATTTTCAATAATACATGTGTTTATAAATCATAACTTTCGTACACTTTTGCATGTAATCCTATGGGCGCCACACCCACCGGCGCCACACCCACCGACTCCACCCTTGACCCACTCGACATTTTGGTCAATTACTTCACTATTGCTAAACCTGTGGCTTTAATTCTTTTTTTATTTAGTACCTGGATAAATTATCTTTAATATGATACCAAAAGTGTTATGGTTCGGTGACAACATCTATCAAAAATAAAGACATTTGTCATGATTTTATTGATTTCTTGAAACGGCTCCACCTTATTTGATATACCTATTCGTGACTTAGGTCCATAAGTGTTTACCTACACCAAAGTTTTGAAGGTCAGTTTTTCTGGCAAGTGCAATTATTCACGGTTAATTGATTCCATGTTGCTATTATACACTGTAGTAATCAGTATCTTTGAAATTTGATTTGATTCTCAATGAAACTGCATCATAAAGTTATTATGGTGGTGATCCTATCAGAACTTTAGAAAACTTTAGGATGATTCAATATATTTTACCAAAGAAAAATTCTTTCACTCATTGTCATAATTCTAATTTTTAACTTAAAGGGGCTTAAAGTTCAGCATCATCCCCAAACTTTTCCCCAAGCATTTCGAGATGTTAGCATCATTTGAGATTAGCAGTAATAATGACAGCATACAAAGTTATCATATGAAGTTTAAATCATCAATAAATAAAATTTTGACATTT
This sequence comes from Ophiothrix spiculata, assembly GCA_000969725.1. Taxonomy (NCBI): domain Eukaryota; kingdom Metazoa; phylum Echinodermata; class Ophiuroidea; order Amphilepidida; family Ophiotrichidae; genus Ophiothrix; species Ophiothrix spiculata. The sequence goes on from JXSR01S071624.1 coordinate 13,104, forward strand.
TGTCAAATGCCCCTTTAAATTTCAAATACAACATCAAACCCTGAAGTCAAACTCCAGTCCCTAATCCTCAGGCTATTTCTTCAGCTCTTGACACAATTTCGATAATAATAATTGATGATCACTGTGACAAATTTCACATAGATTACTGACTTAAAACAACATCGTTCACCTTTTCAATCCCATAGGTTAGTCATAATTCCCTCCAGGGAGAGATTCCTTTTCTATCCTATATTCAGAATTCCCTCTAGGCAGAGATTCCTTCCTCCTGCATCACTTCAATCCTGTCCCCTTATCCCTTTACTCATTAACCTACAATTCAAAGCTCAACCCTCAGGACATATTTCTCAATTTCAAATTCAAACAAAAAATCATCAGTGATGATTAGGATCATAAAGATAAACGTGTCATAGACGACTGACTTTACACTACATTTGTCACCATTTGTTTCAAATTTAGCTCAGAAATCCCTGAAGATTGTAATCTCTTCCCTCCTTTTCTTCACCTCTCTACATCCTCAAGCTATGCCCCATTTTCTATACTCATCAAAATCTTATTTAAATCCCAAGATGATTAAGCTTTGATGATTACAAATTATACAGACAGCTTTTTAATCTTTAAAAAATTTTCTGTAATTGATTTTTGTCTTTAAGATAAAGCGCTTCTCGTTAGTGAAAATAAAGTGAGATAATTTTTCGTTTCAGTGCCGTTATCATAATCAATCATGATCATGAGAGTGTGACTAACTTCATGTTATGGAATCGTTTTACACCTACTCGTAATAACTTTGTGCAATATGAATAGCATGGTGGATAGATCGGCAAATTAGTACGGTGCCAGTAAATAAATTGAATACGACGGTACAAGAAAACCCCAACCCTTTCTTACAAAATATGAATGCATGTTAATTTAAAGCATACAAATCTCTGAAAATGATTTGACATCAATAAATAGCATGCATTTCTATGTATATATGGCATTCATAGTGTCACATTTGACCTGTAGTTGATTTTGTTTAGATATTGTTACATAATTGTTATAGTGTATGTTGCAGAGAGATGCTCATGGAGTTTAGGTTTTCTTTTACTGGCGTATTCAATTACAAATTACAAATCAGTTGGCAAAATATGTAAATTTTTACAAATTCCAGTACCTGGGATTTCTTCCAAATGAATATTGAACATTTCCGTTTAAGTTGTAGGAATCAAATATCCCATATCTGTTGTTAACTTTGGGATACAGGTAATTGATCTTGCATAGTATTCCGGATTTCCGTTGATGCTACATTCTTCAAGATTTTCTATTTATTTTTATTTTTATGTCAGGAAAGCAGAGTCTGAGTATTATAGATTTACCTCCTTAAATAAAGACAAATAAGCTTTCATCCTTCATTTGCATAGCATAGTTGCATTTATTTCTTCTATGCACTCTCAACATGTACATAAAGTTTCAATAATAATTTAATCTTTCTCGTTTAATTTCACAAAGGCTTAACCATCTCTGACTAAAAAGTTTAACAGAGTCACAAATTTTATCATTTGAATTTAGACATTCAATTTATCCTAGGCCTAAACTTTGATAAAGATTTCTGAATACACATTTATGCACTCAATTTGCATCCTTCATGCTTAACATAGGCCTAAACACTCTCCATGACTAAAATGTTTAGGAACACGGAGTTACAACATTTATCCAATCATATTTCATATGACTAAATTGTTCAGCAGGCAATTATTCTGTAGAATTTCATGCTGATTTACAGCCTCGAAATTCCTATAACCTTATGCCAGATAAGGTACCCAACCTTGTGTGCCAAATTAGCAAGACAAGGTACCCTCCTTATGTGCCAAATTAGCAAGACAAGGAACCCTCCTTATGTGCAAAAGTTGCAAGACAAGGAACTCATCCTTATGTGCAAAAATTGCAAGATAAGGCACTCAAGTGGCCTGCATATATAATTCCAAACAATTCTAAGGCCTATCAAAAATATTATTATATTTGGCTTCTCAAATCAATTATTATAGCAACAGTTTTCGGCTCTTTCAATTTAACACCTTTCTCAGATGTAACCCAGTACATGAACAATTAAATTTTCTGACATGCGTAAAATGCCATTCAAACTGGGCAGTGTGCTATTCTTTAACACTTGACTTAATCTCCTAAAATACAATTTGTGTAAATTCCTGAATTCATGAAATTTCCTGAAAAGTTACATCCTGTCTTCTCCACTTTGAAAGGGTGGGATATAAGGGAGGGAAAAGAAAATTCTTTTTGAAGCACAAGTAAAACTACGTCTTTAGGCTCGGTGCAGACTCCACTATCGTACAGAATATTTTGCTTAGAATATTCTATGCTGACGACAAAATGACGTAATTCATCGTATAAAACACACAGTTATATTCGATGACCTACGTCATTTTGTCGTCAGCATAGAATATTCTAAGCAAAATATTCTGTACGATAGTGGAGTCTGCACTGGGCCTTACTCATGAAGAAGCAACTATGTAGTGATTGCTTATTCAGGAATTGATCGCCACAACCGAAAAATCAATGCACTGATTGGTCCGCTACACAATAGGGTAGTTAATACTTGATTACTCAATAGGATAGGTAATTTGGGTAACTAATGCCAACAACCCCTAACAACCCACGGATCAGGGGCCTTCTTTATTCGCGGAGGCAAAGAGTTTTATGTCAGGCCATAAACATAATTAAATATATAATGATAAGCTTTACATTTGATACAAGAATAGCTACGAAAATAAACAAATTATAGCGTAACAAAACAAAACAGCATTTTTGGTTTCAAATAAAGTGAAAATAAATGGTGGTAGCATCTCTTTAATTCTTCCATTCCATGATGATGGTTTTTCCCTTAGTTACCCCTAATGTGTCACTTGAAAGCTAACTGTCATAACATTGACTGTGGGATGAACTGAGTTTTCTCACCTCGGTTCCTTAATTGAAATTGGGGACCCATATCAAGTGTCAGGCGCTGGTTTGCTTACATAAAACATTGGATGTGGGAGTGCTTAATGGTTTTCAATGATATACAGCGTGAGTCAAAATGGGGTTGACCGAGATTCAAAACTGTATAACAAAGGAACTACTGATATTTAAAACAATTGCTAAGTGCCTTAAAAATGTGCAGACTCTTCTGCTTATTTAAAAAAAAAGAATGAAGGAAATCTGTAATTCCTAAGAGAAGTTATGCCTGTATTAGTAAACATTTTTTTTTAAAATCAGTATTTTTTTTGTTAAATAGTTTTGAATCTCTGTCAACTTCATTTTGACTCACGCTGTATATGGAATGACTTTATTTTATTGCAGACAAAGTAAAGAAATTCCTGGCATATAATACTGTGATGTATTAACGAAGAAGGAGGTGCCTCAAAATTTCAAGTTTTTATGGCCGTGTGTTTGTAGACAGAATTCTAGGTTTGAAAATTAATAATACCATATTTTTAGGATATAAATGAAAAATTGCTTTGAAGAGTGAACAGATTACTTTACCCCTATAAATCAAAAAATTAACTGCTTTGCAGATTCAAATTCTCTAGACTCCAGGTACGCTGCGGCATTGTTTAAGTGTGCAAGCTGGTTCCAAACAATAATCATACCGGTAAATTGCGCCACTATTACACACTATTTTCTAATTACTGTCGGGTCCTGGCAGTAATTACAACACAGTAGTGTATGGAAAAATTAATGCTGAAAAGCTTGTAACTTGAAAAGGCATGGTCGGAATCAAGTTAAATTTGTACTCTTTCTTTTTATTTAGCTAAAAAGAAGTGAGGTTTTCGTCACATCAGAATCATGAATTGCACCTTTAATAATACTATTTTGATCTTACAATTAGGCTAATTGAACTCTAAAAACCAAAATAAGCAAAGAAATTTGAACAAAGGTAGTTGATTCCAATCATTTCATCAGATCTCACTGTGTTACTTCTTTAGCCATTATGTTCAGTCATATTCTTGTCATAATTTGAAATTTGATATTATGGACAGGTGATTTTAGATTGGTCAGTTATATCAAAAATTATATGAGATTCTGATTCAATAAAAAGTATCATTATTGCAAAATCTGATATAGTCAAGATTTTTCAATGCTTAAAAGCCTGGGAGAGGGGGGCAGTCCCATTCTGGAGGCGATGTATATGTAAGTAAGGGTCAAAAGATCTTTTTTTCAGCATTGCTGTCACCCAAAGACCCCTAATTTCTTACAATTGAATATGCTCTCACCAAAAGAACCCATAATTGTTTATATTTTTTCTCACCGAATGCCAAATTTCGCTCACCAAATGCCAAATCTTGCTCACCCAATGACAAAAATCCTAATTTTTTTTTACCACTCATATTTTTGTATATTCTCTCACCGAATTTTTTGAGCCTGCGCTCTCACCGAATGCCCCAGCCTCAGAGCGCAGGCCTTACACCTGTATCCATTTCATATTTGACTGCCCCCCCTTCCAGGGCTCAAAGGTACTAGCCATGGTTCAATATGGTTATGAAAACTTTTTCAATCAAGGAAAGACATGGTGGGGATCAAAACAAATAATGAAGCTATCATGGGTGTCAAAAAGATGATTTTTAACCAGATATCTTTTTTGGATTATGTGCTTCTTTTTTACTACATTTCTACGTTCTGTAGGGCAACTACATATATTCAAAAACAGGCACTCTTCATTGAAAATATTTTGGTACCTGCAAAAAAGAGTTATGCTTGAGAACTCAAATATCATTTATATCTAGAAACACTTCCTTTGTGTTTTGAATTAAATTTTGCAGACAAAGATTTAATTTGAAGTACATGTTATCATCTTTTTTTGGTAAAAATCTAAACTCGGCATAGAATTGTTATAGATATAAGTTGGTATATGGAAGCACTTTCAAAAACCTGTCCGGTTCTGTGGATTTACCCCATCAACGGCGAGAGTATGTCAATTATAGATATGGTCTATAAAGTGGTTGTAATAGATAATTCTTGGCAAAATTATGTAATGTTTATATAGTATTTCGATAATCTTCACCAATTTTGAGTATTTTTATGTTACCTGTTGATTCTGGTCAGTCTTGCTGGTATTAAAAGATGCAATTATCTTATTTTTTGCACCTTTCTAGAGTTTGTTGAATCTGTTTGTTATGTATATATTTCCTTGTTGAAAGAAGTTTTTCTCAAATTTCTCCACGATGGATTTTTCCTCACTGTTATTTATCAAGTATCACGTAACATAACTTCGCATGATATATCATCTTCATTCGTTCCACATGAAATACAAAGCCGCATTTTTCCTCTTGAAGTTATAAACTCATTTAACTGATTAGAATTTAATCAATTTTACATTTTCTTTGCCAGACAAATCGTAACATTTCTGTTTAAATTGTATCTCTGTCAGTTTTCTGTTGCTTGATGAAGATTAAATCTTGATGAAAAAATGAGTTTTGTGTAAGACTAAATTCTCATCAAAATTTCTTAATTAAATGTGATTTTCATAGACAAGTTATTCTGATTAATTTTTAAGTCAAATTTATATAAGGATACGATTTCTAAGCTTTATGAAAGCGATGTTTCGAAAAGAGATGACAATGCAAGCATTTCAAAATTATTTATACAGATATTTTTATTTCTACCAGAAATTTTGAAAGGTAACATTATTCTCTATCTGAGATCATATATTCCCTTGTTCGTCAATTGTATTTTTACATTTCATTTGTAAAACTAAATGTGTTCCTAAACGAAAGAAAGATAGCAAAATTGTAGAATATAACTTAATCATCCACCCACAAATTCTGAGTTAATATACTAATTATTGTATTAATATTTTATATTCAAATTTAATTCATTTATTTGAAACATTATTCTCTATCTGAGATCATATATTCCCTTTTAAATTATGGTTATCAACTAATGCTTAGAAGAATATCAAGAGTCTAAAATCAAATTTTTTTCCATTATTCTGTCTTTCACATCATGGAGGCATCCCTTGAATTTAATGCATATGCACTATTGGGATTAGCCTGGCTTTCCGCTCTGAATGTTGTAAATATATATAAATATAAATAAATATAAATAAATTTAATATTTTTAAATGCATGTATTAAATTCCTTGAAAGATGATATGTGACCCGCCATATCAATAGGTCGACAGAGTATTGTAAGGGCCATTGAAGCTAAGCATAGTCAAAAATCACATCAAAAGTCGACTTTCTAATTTCATCATATTACCTTTGAAGTCTATTCTATCATATTTATCAGGTTCCAATCAAAACATAAGAGAAATGTGTTAAAAATCCTCTCTCCATTCAAATTTTACTAAGTAAAAATACTTTAAACTTGCATTTCTCAGAATTATAGTTTTCCGAATCAGCCCGATGCCTTCTACCAATTTGGATTTAACTTTGCAAAAACATCCAGTAAGCAAAACAAAGAGTAATTTTAAATCTTGAAATCTCAGCTTTCAATATGGCAGGTCACATATATTTAACCTAATAGGCGATCTATTGTTATGTGAAAGAAACATTTGGATTAAAGTAACTTGTATCTTAAAAGAATGTGGTAACAAACTCAAATGGCAAGGTTCTTGAATTCTGGTTTTTTAACCCATGCACATAGTGCCTGGGTTTATAGAACCATGATCTAGTCTATCTATCTATCGGTCTATCGGTCTATCTATCTATCGTCCA
>JXSR01S071624.1:33167-45810 GCA_000969725.1 Ophiothrix spiculata
AAAAACACCTTGGGTTCTGATGAGCATAGATTCATGGAAATAAATGATGAATGTACATCTTTGTCATTTACAAAATCTTATGGTTGATCTTCAAAGTAACTTTGATTCAAATAGGGAAGGGGTAAGGACTGGGAAGAAAAGATCTGCAAGTCTCATTTTATCAAACTTCATGAGCATTGATTCATGTGTATTAGTATAGAAAAGCACACTTATGCTTTTTGTCACTTTTTACTGTGGCAAAACATGTTTTTGACAAAAAAACACTTGCAAATGCTTTTAGATAGTCACATTCCTTCATTTTAGGCAGTTTTTACTCAAAAGTTTTAACTCGAGCTTTACGCTCACGACTATAAACATTCATGGTCAAACATGCGCTACAGTGCGTAAGCTAGTTATCTTGTGTGCACTATGCGACCCGGTCAGCATTGAAAGGAGAAACAAATATCGTAAATTATTATTGGGCGCTTTGAGTGCTAAAATGGTTCTTTTAACCAACCAGGGGACAAAAATGTATATATTTGGTATATAAAACAATTACTGACTGGTTTTTGTTTGGGGTATGGTTAAAATTATTTTCCTCTGTGATTTCAAAACCATAATATGCCCGAAATGAATGGTTTTGAGATCACCTCGGAAAAATAATTTAAACCATGCCCCTCAAGGCAGTCAATATTTGTATAATATTGTACTAAAATGTGCATAATATGTCAATCACCCTTCATACCTCCATAAAATCCCCTACTACATTCCATACTATCCTTGAATTTTACTCTTCCTGAAATTGTAACACAGTACCAAATATTGATTGACAGAATAATCCGATATTCAATTTTTCAACATTGAACTTCCGTTTCTTTCCAGTACTTAAGTTCCTATCAGATGCTTTGTATATGACAGGTCTGTATCGAGTTGCAAGAACATGTAAAATAAAATCAAGATAGAAAGTGTGTTAGTGGGTCATCATTTGATCTTCAGGAACCGCATTGAAAATGGACGGACAAAACTGAATCTCAGCTTCTACCTTATCAGGTCCTGATACCATTCAATCGTTTGCTTTACATACCACTACCAGTGAGTACCCTTACAATGCAAAACAGACAGCAACCGCACTGCAAACGGATAAAAGGAATCTCACCTTTAGAAGTATATCAATAAACTTTAGGTTTTGTGCTCTATCTCTATAAATATGAGGGAGTATCAAAAAGTTTTAAACTTAACCCAGAAGAAATAGGGCCATGAGCAAAATTTTATTATGAGATAGTTTAGACAGACATCTTTGCATAATCAATGTGCAAAGTAACACATTTTTCCCACTTTTAAATGTCTGTCTACAGACCGTTATTGTAGAGACCCTCTCTATTTAAAAAATCTGATTTTATATTTCCTTGAAATCAACATTTTCAGGTCGGACCAATTTCCATAATTTTGGTATCAATGGATAGAAGAAACCCTGCCCTTTACTATGGTATCAAACAACTAAAATTTGGTGGTGCTCATAAGATTTACTGGGCCCTGTAACCCTTCAAATGCATTGACTTAATTACGCCGCATGTCTCAATTTCCTCCATGCAGCTTTATTGTTTTAAACAGGTTGGTAGATGACATCAATCACCACCAGTCAAGAAAGTAAAACTACTTATGAGGCAATTTCTGCACCACAATGTACATAAAGACGAGTGACTATTCTGACAACATTTCATTGATATAGCTCAATCCCTTCTGGGTAAAGTTTAAAACTTTTCGATACCCCCTCGTATAAAGAGTATGGAGATGCTATTTTGGATTTATAATCAGAAAAATATGGGCTATAATTTAACATAAAAAAAGTAACTACTTCCAGCCTTTTGGGATGAGAATGTAATCAGATCATACACCTTTAATATTATGATTTGATAGAACTCAAAGTTTTAAAACTTTTTCTTGCATAATAGGAGGTGATTTATTATACACTTTCTATATGATTTCATTTCATACCTTAAAGGTGCAATTCATGATTCTGATGCAACGACAACCTCTACTTTTTCTAGCTAAATAAAAAGAAGAGTATAACATAAATGCATGCTGAAAATTTCACTTGATGACCATTTGTTTTCAAGTTGCAAGCTTTCAGCATTTAAAAAAAATCCCCATAGGCCACTGTGTTGTAATTACTGTCGGGGCTCCGACAGTAATTAGAAAATGACACATTTTCTCATTTATCCCAAAAATGCAAGCACATTTGAAAGAATAGTTTGGGGATTGTAACATACACCAGTGAAGGGTTCTCTTTAGCTAAAAACTAAACTTTGATAGAGATGACCTTAACGATGAAAAATGAATTGTCCTTTTAAGTTCCATTCTTCAAACATTTAAGTTACCTTTCCTTTTTTAAAGCAAGATTTGATGAAAAGAAATTTATATTTTACATGGATGAACAAGTCTGATTGAAATTAAATTATCAGAGAGTGTGAAATGCCGAGACAAGATACATGGATAAAAGTGGAAGCTGTTATTAGAAAATATATATTGACACACTTTAATATCTATACACAAGTAATATTCATTAACTTATGACACAGGTTTTGATTTTATAAGTATTTAGCTTGGCCCCAAACTTGACAACTTCTTACATTCCCAGTGAAATTCAATATTGAGTTGAAGTATTCCATTGAAGACTCATGTCTAGAATTATAACAAGGTAATTGATGAGGCTTCTAGTCTAGCCTTATGTCAGTGGCTCTTGATGGACTATTCTTGATGTGTTATACTTGATATAACGCATCATATCAAAATGTACATTGACAATGGCAGTGTGTCTGAAATTAGTCAATTTAATGAAAATAAGGTCTCATTTTTCCCCTTTGTGTATTTTTCTGTCAAGACTTGAGATAAATATTGAAAACTATTTTTCAATATCAATTCAGTGGAACTCACAATTCAGATACGTATGTGAATTTGGATACTCCGTATCAAAATACTGATACCCGTATCCGAATTTGGATTAAAAACAGCTGAAACGGGATATCAGCTGAAATTAATATTCAGCTTCGCCGCTCCAATAAAAGTCAACAACATTATCATCATTTGTCATCTAAATTCTAAGAAAGTTTTGGCCAAATTATTTTGCCTTCTATGATAAGAAGCCATCAGGACATGTTTTGAAGCTGTCCCGCTGGAATTGCACAGATGGAAATGACATTTCCACAGATAGATTTATCATAAATGCAAGAAAGATGTTCTACATGTGCTTGCGCAATGATTTGTTTCCTGCGCCACTACAGGCGTATCAGAATTCGGATACCCCTCCATATCCTAATTCTAATACGGGCATCGCAATTTGGATACAAAATGTACGTGGGTATCCGAATTTGGATATGTATCCGAATTGTGAGTTCCGCTGAACTGATATTTTTAAAAGAATTTTTTCATCTTTTCAGATGAGTTCTTAAAGAAAGTGTATTCAACGTACTTCGAGGTTACTTTTTTATTTCTTTTTTTTTAAGTCTTTATTTTTATTTGCCGACATATTTATTTATTTTTTATCTTTATTTATATTTGCCGACATATTAATTAAGATATGAATGGATCCAAACTGTTGTCAACATCACACATCTAATGTAATTAAATCTGTTCTTTATTAGACCAGTATACAAATTGGAGGTAACTGAGATTTATTCATGAAACAAGAACATAGTCCCTTATGATGGCATGTGGTGTCTAAATAAGCTGAAACTGGCTAGCCACTGACTTTTTTGCTATTTGCCATCCCTTTTTTGTTGGATCACTCATGTATTATTGTTAACAATATTAAAGGGACTAGCCTAGATTCCACTTAGAATTAAAAACTTATGGAAATGCTTTAAATAAAGCTGAAAAGTGTAGTAAAATCCAAAAAAGTACAAATATATACACAGAAATGGCTCGAATTGACAGCAAATTGATTTGCTATATATAGATTTGATGGTGGTGTGACTATCCAGTGTTTTCTAAATCCTAAATTTGTACCTCAGTCTTGATTTACCAGATAAAAGATCAAATGAAGCTCTTGGAGATAGGTTTAATATCAAAAGTCAAAGAGAAACAAGATCTTTTTAAGATTTGAAACTAGAAACACTTTTACAACCATTTTTTGTCGCCGGCAACAAAAAATACAGTTGGTAAATAATTTCATTTTTCTCCTCTGTTACACAAATTCAGTGGAAACTACTGGTAGGACATGTTAGTATAATCATGTACTATCAATACATGTGAAAAAAATATATAGTCAGAAAATCAGCGGACAGGATCTAGGCCAGTTCCTTTAATGAGTATCTACTTATTAAAGTATCTACTTAACTTGTTCGTTGATTGAAAAAATCAAAATGTGTACTTTGATCATGCATTTGTTAATTTCAGGTGATTGTTTACATAAAAATGATCATGAATTTTCACAAGTTTATGCGTGGCAAACTGAAAATTAATTAGCCGCTGAGAACACGTGCGTTGTATAGGGAGAACTGTCAAACCGTAATGGCTGTCATGGACGTCTAGTGTCATGTGTATTTGTTTTCATTTTGAGAAACACTTAAATAAACAAATGATTCAGATGTAAGTAGCACATCTGTAGATGCACTCACTAACATGGACTATCCTTGATAGTGAATGAGTGTATGGAGCTTTGAAAAATGTTATTTCTAGCATGTCCATGTTTAGGACACCAGGACTAGGTTTGCTTGGTTATGCCCAAGATGAAAAACATCTAGAGCTAATAGTTAAACTATTGTGCAATGCTACAACAGTTATAAATAGACAAACGAGAGGTAACTGAGATTTATTCATGAAGCAAGAACATAGTCCCTTATGATGGCATATGGTGTCTAAATTAGCTGAAACTGTCGTCTTCAGGTGTGCCAGGTGTTGTTTACTCTGTGTCTGTGGTGTCAGAATTCCGTCGATCATGATATTGGCACAGCCAATTAGTTGCTGTAATAGTCTTGGCTTATTTTTCACAGAGATATGCTTTTTAAGTAGATTATATTTGTGGATAGTTTTTCATAGGGACATATTGCAGATGAATATTTGAGAAGAGTATCTAGTGTGAATAAATTCTATCTATCACATCATTGGCAGGGCAGATTCACACATTTGTACAAGATGTGTTTTTAAAAAGATAATATTTAGGAAGTTTGCAATATAGTAGGTATGGGTGTATTGTTGACATCGATGTTGGTTTGTTGTATTTTATTTATACCAGTGTATGATTATAGGAAGGTTTCAGAAGACAGTTGGCATAGATGGTAAAAAAAATTAAATTAAAATTAAAAAAAGAAAGAAAAAAGAAAATCAGCAAAGGTGTCATGTGCATTTACTTTCATCTGAGAAACACTAAGATAAAAAATAATTCAGATTTAACCCTTTCGATCCTATAGAATGCTTGAGCGTTTCCGAAGTAGCTTACGAGAGAACGTTTGGGCGTTCCAATTCGTATTGAGTATATATTAAATCAGTATGGGCTATACACCTATATGGAAATTCAGAACTGAAAGTGTTAAGTAATACATCTGTAGCTCTACACTCACTCACATGGACTGTCCTTGATAGTGAATGAGTGTATTGAGGTATTTAAAAAAGTTATTTCTAGCATGTCCATGTTTAGGACACTAGGATTGCTTGGTTATAAATGCCCAAGATGTAAAGCATTTAGAGCTAATAAAACTATTGTGCAATGATACAACAGTTATAAATAGGCAAGTGAGAGGTAACTGAGATTTATTCATGACACAAGAACATAGTCCCTTATGATGGCATGTGGTGTCTATAAGCTGAAACTGTCGTCTTCAGGTGTGCCAGGTGTTGTTTACTCTGTGTCTGTGGTGTCGAAATTCTGTCGATCACGATATTGGCACAACCAATTAGTTGCTGCTATAGATAGTATGGTGTGTGTGGGTGGGTTCCTTTTTTCAGATGTTTTACAGGGGTGTGTTTTACTTAAAATCAGATTCTTTTTTGTGGAAAGTTTGCTGGTGAATACAATATAGAAAGATACTTCAAGGTATATGTGTGTGGTGGCATTGTGTAGGTGTGTCAAAATTATATTGATCACAATTACTGATACAAATAAAAGCTAGTCTTTGATAGAACTTTTTCCATATTCTGTTTTGATAAAACTTTACTCTATTGAATCGAAACATGATCCTTGTGTGATGGTGATAACTAAGCCGCAGATTTTAAAAATTAAAGGGCAGACCACTTTGGCCTTGAGAATAACAAATTTTCAGGGGCACTAAGGCCACTTCATGAGGGCACCAAGGCCATCATGAGTTTTGAATGTAGGACGTCACAAGAAATCTGCAGTGAAAACTTGTTAATTAACGCAAAATCAGAAAGAAATTATAACAAAAATCCTGCCCTTGTATTTTCATAAGAATGGTCTATAATGAGAGAAAATCATTTCATTGTCGTTTCAGTTGATGTCATCAGAGAAAGAGATAGCAACACTCAGCAAATGCAAATGCGAGGCCTCATGTGAGCTTAATGGCGTTACCTACGAAGAGGGCGCTTCATGGCAGGAACCAGGCGGATGTATACAGTGCACTTGCTCAGTAAGTACCCAAGTAGTCCCAGTGATAGATCCATGTATCATTATTGTTATTTATTGACCAAAATACTGTTTTGTGTATTCTGAATGTTTTGGACCCCATTTCAGAGACACAACAGAACATCATCCTCATTATTGGACAATTTAAACAAAAATCCATGGTGGGGTTGCATTTACAAAATATGTGGCCCTGTACTCTGTATTTTTAATACTGTTTCATGTATTCTGAATATTGTGACCCCTTTTCAGAAAGACAACAAAACATCATCTTCATTATTGGACAATTTAAACAAAAATCCATGGTAGGGGTTGCATTTACAAAATATGGAGCCCTGTACTCTGTTTTTTGTTTACACTGTCCAATAATTTTTTAATTGGCCTAAATGCAAGAAGTTGTAAGTGGAATAGCTACCATTGTTCATAAATTTGCATTGCACAATACATAGCATACCGTCCAGTCTGAATCAGTAGCTCTTGAAATGACGAAGAGAAGAATCCCGCTTTTTTCCTGACAACTTTTAATTGACTTTTAAATTTTGGTAACTCTCTAAAATGTGACTAAAACCCTATCGCCCGAAATTTATTAACCTATTGCTTACCCTACCCTATATCTAACCTATATAACTGACCCTAGAACCAAATTCTAACCATATTTTACAGGAAAAAGGGAAACAAATTCTGAAATTTTGGCAATTTTATTGTCGGAGAAAAAAGAGGGATTCTTCTTATTGGCTTGAAATGTTTCCTCAGGTGCATTTCAAGAGCAAAGTTTGATCTTTGACTATAACAAGAAACCAGTCAGTTATACGTAGTAATCACATAGCTTAAACATAACATGTGGCAGCCATTGCAAATACAACTATCTCAGTTCGGCGGAACTCACAATTTGGATACATATCCGAATTTAGATACTCCCTATCAAAATTCTGATACCCGTATCCGAATTGGATTAAAAACAGCTGAGACGGGATATCAGCTGAAATTAATATTCAGCTTCGCCGCGCACCATACTGGTATGTATAAAAGTCAATAACATTATCATCATTTTTCATCTAAATTCTCTAAGAAAGTTTTGGCCAAATTATTTTGCCTTCTGTGATAAGGAGCTATCAGGACATGTTCCGAAGCTGTCCCGCTGGAATTGCACAGATGGAAATGACATTTCCACAGACACATTTATCATAGATGCAAGAAAGATGTTCTACATTTACTTGCCAGCTTGCGCTATCGATTTGTTTCCTGCACCACAACAGGAGTATCAGAATTCGGATACCTCTCCAAATCCTGATAACAGGTATCACAATTTGGATACAAAATGTAAGTGGGTATCCAAATTCAGATACGCATCCGAATTGTGAGTTCCACCAAACTGATCTAGCATTTATGTGATGAATTGTCATGGAGATCATTTTCTTTTACAATGATTGCAAATTTCAGAAATAATTCAAACTTACGGCTGTACATACACAGCCATGTCAATTTGATTATGGCTTTTTAGAACTAGCAACTTGTGCTGTGTTGCACTGCAAGTATTTTCAACTCAATTTAACTTTATTACAACTAAAAATGACTTGATTTGTATGGAGGGGGTATAAAACATTAACTTTTTGATAACACATTTCAAGAACATTGTCAATATTTGCACATGACTCATTTGACCCATATATCCCAAATTCCAATACTTTGGCTTTAAGCTTACTGCTTTATGTGTGTTTTAAAAGCCCTTATTGGCACATTTTATCTCGCTGATGCATGGAGCAAAGGAAGTAGGAAATAAGACATCAACTGAAATAGTTGTCATTTCAAGCTTCAGTCCCCCAAGCTAAGATTTTTCTGAAGAGAATACCAATGAAGCAACAAACACGGAAAAGTCATTTCCAATTTCTGAAGAACTTGCCAACAGTTAAACAGTGTGTTTCTATATCAAGAGGTGACATTTATCAAAATAGTCTTTTCTCTAAATGATTACCTTAATTTGCCATCCAATGTTCCATTCTCAAATTAATTATAGATTAATAACTGCGTATTACTTGATGCGAGTTAGATTGTACAACAATAATACACTGCGTGCTGAAGTTGGAGTTGTTCGCACTCACGAGGCGCAGCCGAGTAAGTTGGACAACTTCAACTTCAGTAAAGAGCAGTTACTAATCTAATTCATGCACAACAATTATTAGAATAAAATTGCAAAGAAATTAAACGGCATAATTATTTTAAAATGTGTTTGCTATTTTGATAAACATAGAAAATACAACCATCCATCGTCCCATGTTAATCATTGTAATTTAGATTTATCTTTCCTTTAAAAGAAGCTTGCCATAGAAGCGCGAGCATGTTACGCGTACGCGTACATGGAATTGTACAAGGCACTACGCGATACGCAGCGTGCAACTAGATGAGATTAATAAATGCGTATAAGTTACCAACTGTCCAATTAGATTTACAATTTCAACGCGTATTAACGCAGAGTGTTATGTATGAATTTCTGATATTGTTTTATTCTGTGTACATGAGCTCTAGTGGAATGATGTCATGCTTCATTGGTGCCTTAAATTATGTGATGTGGACTACAACACTTTGTGTAAGAAACAAGCTTTATTGCACAACTTAAAGGGGCATTAGACAAAATTTTGAAATTTTATTTCAGGATGATTTACACTTCATATGTTAGAAATTACAGTACATTACCAGATATCATGACAATTGTGATCAAAACCTTCAGAAAAGTCAAAAATTTGAATCTTATTTTTGTTTGCTGATCTTGGGTATGAGGCTATGTTCTCTAAACGTATTTAATGATGCTATATCAAGAAAGAGCCAAAGATTTGTTACTAAAACATTCCTTTTACAGATAAATCAAAAGAAATTTGGAGTTTGCATTTGATTTTCCTGGAAAAGACCATTTAAAAAAATCAACTATGGAGGGCAGTATCTATTGTTGTCGACTACGGTAATTAAAAACAAAGAATAATTAAATATTTTGATATATAGGGTTTGATTTTGACAATGAAACTTTGCATACTGTCATTATTACTGCTAATACTTCAAATGATGAAAAATCTCAAAATGCTTGGGGAAAAATTTAGGGATGATGCTGAACTTGTCCAATGCCCCTTTAAAAGCAGATTGGAATCTTGAAGAATGATGGTAGTTTTTTATTCCCTTTAATTATAATAGCGCCTTTGAAGGGTTGCACTTTAAAGGTGCCTTTTCAGGGTTTAAGGGGCATAGTCCCCCCATAGTTTGATTTTTCAGAATTGTTTCTATATTTGATTTCAAAGGATCGTTATTAATGCCTATACTATTGAAGATTCAGCTAACTTGCCCTCCCCTGGGCCTCTTCCCCATATGCACAAACATTACTCCCTTATTCTCTATCCTGTATTTAATATAAATTTACAGCTTATTTAACTTGATAGCTCTGACTTGATAGATTCTATTTGTTAAATTGCAAGATGATGTTTGTCTTCAAAGATAATCTGTTGCTTCAGGGCAGATCTGCTGCACACAATCATTAGGCAACAGTGGACGGACAGACGGTCCCGGGGGCGATCACATATGAAAGTGACATATGAATGCCACCGAGCACCTCAGAAGTAGGGGTCTTTCAGTGACAAATTGGGTCAAAAAAAAAAGGGGGGGGGGGTTAAGTGACAAAGTACAAAAAGTGGGGGGTTTTGGGCAAAATTCGCAAAAAATAGGGTCTTTCCAAGTCAAAATGGCCAAGTTCTTGAAAAATTACCTCAAATTAAGAAAATGGTAGGTCTTTGAGTGACAAAGGTTGTTTTAGTGACAAGGAATTTAAAAAAAAAATGGTAGTCATTGAGTGATAGTTGGTAAAAATAGTGGGTCTTTTGGTGAGATTGAGCAAAAAAAGCGGGGTGTTTTTTGTGGCACAAGGCACGTACCTCAAAGTTGAGTGCCCACCCTCCTCCCCCTGGAGATCTGTTACACACAATCAGTAGGCAACAGTGGATGAACTGACGTTGCTTAGTGGCTAGTATTGGACTACTTCAATTCAATACAAAACTAAAATTAGAAAGAAATTCACAGGAAATGCTTAGAGTCATAATTGAATCAATATTGAAACGGTCAGCTTCTGTCCAATTTTGGGATGATGAGTAAAAGAAAATATATTAGAGGTCATATCTGTTCAATTTGTTTTCAGTGTTTGGTCATTTGGTCAAAAATCTACTTACATAAGAATTGTAGCTTTTAGCAATCAGAATGTTGTCTCTTGTGGATAGCACAAAATATATGCAAACATGGTGTATTAAGGATATGGGGGCTAATTAATGCGCTTTTGATACAAACAAGAAGATGCTAACAAAGATGAAAGATGGTTAAAGTTGGATATGAAAGTGTGTACCCATAGCACCTGCCGATGATTCAATTAGAATGATAAAAATTACGATAGTGGCAAACATTTTAAATGAAAATGTTTCTCATTGGAGATATATAGCTAAATATGAAGCAGTAAGCAAATCCACCATACCTGTCAAGGACAGATTTCAGATTATATTGAAAAGATCAAGGTAATAATGGTAAACAACAATTATAGTAGTGACATCACATTTATGATCATTAACCCAACACGTGCGATCTGGACCCAAACAAGTGATTATGTCCACTGATCATACGTATTAACAGTATAGGCGTAAGTAAACATACTAATCAGACTGATTTTTCTCGGATGGAAAACTAAAATAACGGCAGGGGTCCTGGCCATGCTTGTGATCACAACCTTCAGCATAAAAGGCCGGCATGTTTGGGTCCAAAACGCACGTGTTGGGTGATTAACATAAATTATGACGTCACTACTTCCCCGGCGTATAAATTATCAAAATACTACTGATGAGTAATCATTGCAAAATGTGCTGTGATGCAAAAAATATTGCACCATCATGAACATATTGGTAAATGGTAGAACATTTTGCTCCATGACAAAAATTTTACACCATGAGAAAAAATTAAAATGAAGATGTTCGTTCCGAATGAAAATTTAACATAGTGGTAAAAATGTAACACCATGAGAAAATTCTGAATGAAAATGACAACAATAATGACAAAGTGTATCTAGGCCTTTACGATATATACTTTACCATTGGTCAGAGACTTAGATTAAACCCACTAAGGCTCGGTGCAGACTCCACTGTCATATAGAATATTTTGCTCAGAATATCCTATGCTGACGACAAAATGACGTAGGTCATCGCATACAACACACAATTTTATTTGATGACTTACGTCATTTTGTCGTCAGCATAGAATATTCTAAGCAAAATATTCAATACGACAGGGGAGTCAGAACCGGCCCTAACCCTGCTATACTTTGGCAAATATCTTTCAAGTCTTTTAGATTAATCAAAAAAAGCATACTAAGAGCGTGTTCATAGTGCAGTCATTAACCCGGGACCCTAGTCAATCCAGATTCGACCCGGGACGTGGGTTGATAAATTTTGTGTTCACACTGCCCACCCAGAAAATTGATCCGCATAGACTGGCTTGTTTATTTGTCCAATGCAAATAGCTTAGCTTAGCTATATGGAGTGAAAAAGAGGTGGAATAACTTTCGAATTTTGAATGGGTATATTGAGTTAGAATTGCATAAAACTTCACAGTTTTCATATTAAAGAGTTATTTATTGTAGATCTAGTCTCAGATTGATCGAAAAAAAGGGAAAAGTATGCAACAAAATTAAGATTAGAATGCATAATTTCGGCTTTGATTCAGCTTACGTATCTTGAGTTTTACATTATCGAACAACGTTTTAAGCTGGGAGTAGAATAAGGGTATCAGACAAAGCCTTACTGTATTATGAGAAAAAAGTCTTGTGTAAGTGAACTTGAATATTTTTTATAGAAAGATACGACAACCTATAGTTTGACTGTAGGTCCATAGAAGTGTCTGTTTTTACTCCAGTCAGGTCAGAATTATTCACCATGCCATAATTGTCAACAAAGCGATAATATGCCGCCGTCATTGGCTTAACTTCGGATCATGTGTTTTATTCTGTTATTTGTTGTCGATCGCTTTTTAGAGCATAAAATTAGTTATTTTTCGTGAGCTTTTAACTTCAAAAATTGT
>JXSR01S071624.1:48088-60192 GCA_000969725.1 Ophiothrix spiculata
GCAGCTTGGTCATCATTAATTATATTCTGATCACTGCAAGTTTAATTTAATTTTTGGAATGGTTTTACCACTGACCTTCAAAATCTAAGTATAAAGAAGAATTAGCATTCATATAGTAATAAATATTCATGAAGCGTTTCAGGCTCTACCTTGACTGTCATCATCTTTTAATCATAAAAGTGAATGAAGAGGAACAATATCACTTGGAAGTGAACAATGATATTGGTAAAATGAAAAAGTCATGGAAAAATTTGAGTTATGAAATTAAATTTAAAATATCAATCAAAAAATTAACAAATTGTGTCAAGTCAAACATTGTACTATATGAAATTTTGAGTCAGTATTTAGCACCAAATTGATAATAGTTGTTAGAGAAAACCAGTTTAGTGCAAAAGAATTTGCACATTTGAAACTCAAAATAACCACCCTCTTTGACAAACTTCTTTGATGATTCTGTAACGATACTTTGGACATTTCTCCTATTATAATTTTAAAGATAAATATGTACATAAAGGTCAGTCAACGTATAATATAAAAGTATTATCTTCAGATCTTTCTCTGAAGTAGACAACCATTAGCAAACACATCAAATCTTTACAGAGCACATACTAAGCCTGTTTGCCTATTACCACCTCATCAGAACAGAATCCCCAAATCTGATCATCAATATTCAACAGAACAGTACAGTGTCCTCTAATGTTGAGTAGATAAAACATTATTCTCTTCCATTTCGACCAACACTACTGATAATCCTGTGATATCCTGATAGATAAAGGGTCTATTCCCAATACAAACTACATATTTAAATTCCTTCTACTTTTCTAACTATATATTTTTACATGAATCCATAGAATATCTTTAATAATTGACCTACCAATAGTTTTTTCTGAATTAGTAAAATATTGGACAAAATTCAATTTTAATTTTGTGTATGGATGAAAACAGGGTGTGAATACAATTTTTCAAGTTTTAAATCTTATAGATATCTTGTTTATGTCTGTGATGGTCAAACAAATTATTTTTGATTAAATTGGTTTTTTGATGATTGTATTTAGAAGCTTTGATGATAAAGCTTTCAACTGATAAATCTATCTGAGGTACAAATTTAGGATTTTAAAAACACTGCGCATTGTCAAACCACCATCACTGAATGATTATACTAAACTGATTTCTCTCAAATTTAGCCATTCCCATGATTTGTTATGCTTTTGATTTTACTACATTTTAAAACTTTATTTAAAGCATAATAACTTACACAAAATACCAGTATCTCTGCTACCTATCTAAAGATTAAGCTTACTTAAGTTACTTAATTAACCCCCGTTTGTACCTCCTATGATCCACATAGTCCCGTAACGTGCCGCGAGATACCAGACAGACGAGTAATTAACACTATTTACTTGGTGATGATTCAATTATTTTCCAATAAATAGTACATTGCTATTTTGTTTGTAAACAATTTTCATGTTTGCAGATTGCGTTGTGCGGCAATGTTCATTTTATCTTCAAATGAAATTAAAGTGATTTAATTAGTCTTAGCAGGAACACATGTACTATATCTGATCATATCAGTTTTGCATACTATATTTGGCCTATATTTGGTAGATCATATTTTTCGCACCATATTTGGACGAGCCAAACGAGCAAATTTTGCGATAGGCTCGTCCATGAAGATTAAAAGTGAAAAGATACTAGTAAAATGGAAAAGTCGTCGCAGAGTTCTAGTTTAGTTTTTGCAAACATCGCAAAAAATAATGTTAGTGAAATAGGCCTATTAGGCCAAAAAAAATGAACTGTTTGGTTGTCCTCCACAACTTTTTTTTAGCAAGAGTGGGTGGGCAGATTTTTTTTAATAGATTTTTTTTAATAGATTTTTTTTTTCAAACGTAAGTCAAAATTCTTAGCTTACTTAAGTTACTTAATTAACCCCTGTTTGTACCTCATGTGATCCACATAGTCCTGCAACGTGCCGCGAGATACCAGACAGATGAGTAATTAATACTATTTGCTTTATGATGATTCAATTATTTTCCAATAAATAGTACATTGCTATTTTGTTTGTAAACAATTTTCATGTTTGCAGATTGCGTTGTGCGGCAATGTTCATTTTATCTTCAAATGAAATTTTAGTGATTTAATTAGTCTTAACAGGAACACATGTACTATACCTGATCATATCAGTTTTGCATACTATATTTGGCAGATCATATTTTATTTCATAGTTTTAGAAACTTCTGTGCTGAAATTATGAAAAACAAAACTTGATTAAACATTTTAACTGATTCATACAGCTATGAAATTGAAAATTGATGGTAGAATTGCTTAATTCTGCCTTTATAATGACACTATACCAGATTCTGTAAAGATTTAGTTTAAATTTCTGTTTTGGAAAAGTATTAGAACATCAGAAGAAATGATTCAAAGATGAAAGAAAAAATAGATAATAAAAAAAATGTAATAGATGGTTTAATATTTTTAGCTATATAGTTGAAAACTGGTGGTAGTATTACTTTACTATCAATTTTCAAATTAAAATGTCAAAATTAACATCAATATTTGAGCTTTTATATCCTGTCGTAGATCCTGTTAGACATTAAGAACTTTTGGTTAAATGATTCATTTAGACTAATCCAAAATTTCCACTTACGTGTACGTTTCGGCAAACACTGTTGCCTTTGTCAACACTTTGATGAGACTGACGCTGATTGAAGTTTCCTGGAAACGATGTTGGTGTTGCCAGTTGGTTTTACTTCCGGTGTTTTCAGCAAAATCTCATCATAAATGTAATTTAGAAAATATTGTCCTTCATCCCTGTTCATGGTGTTGCCCTCCTTCTTTCTCAAGAGAGACACTTTTGATACCACGGATGTCATTTATGAGTTCCCTTGTAAAAACTGTAATCTCAGCTACATCGGTGAAACAGGCAGGAAACTCGGTGTTAGAAGGGATGAACATAAGAAAGAGGTGGAAAAATTATCGAGCAATGTAACAACCCGGGCAGGCAGAAAGTCATCATTATCAACTGTTCATAAGCCTGCTATAACTGATCATGTAGTAGACAAAAATCAGGTCATAGGCTGGGGGGAAGCTAAAATCATTGGCAAGGAACAGAACAGATATAAACGCTGGATTAAAGAGGCTATTGAGATAAGAAAGAAGGAGGGCACCACCATGAACAGGGATGAAGGACAATATTTTCTAAATCACATTTATGATGAGATTTTGCTGAAAACACCGGAAGTAAAACCAACTGGCAACACCAACATCGTTTCCAGGAAACTTCAATCAGCGTCAGTCTCATCAAAGTGTTGACAAAGGCAACAGTGTTTGCCGAAACGTACACGTAAGTGGAAATTTTGGATTAGTCTAAATGAATCATTTAACCATTTATTCTACCAATCCTGATGAATCTATTCAACATTAAGAACTTTTGTTTTAGAAAGTTTAAAAAATCAAAAGAAATGGAAAAATTACAAAAACTCTGGATAAAAATGTGCATTTTTGAAAAACTTCATTCTTGCATTCTTAATGGTGCTCCCATATCTATATTCCCATAAATTATCTTTAGCTGAAAGTTGTCACCTGAAGAAAAATTTCAAGAACCACTGATCAAATATTTGTGCAGGTGATACTATATTTTTTTCATAAAATCATGACCTTAAAATTTGGGTTTCTACAGTATACTTAAGAATAATGAAAATCATTCGTTGCAATGTTCCACAAATTGCCAAGCATTTGCGATGATTTTGTTTGCGATGAATATCTTGCAAGTGTTTATGAGCATCCTCAAAATAAAACTTTGCAAATGGTAGCCATCGCAAATTCTTGATATTGCGTGATTTTATTTCGCACCATATTTGGACGAGCCAAAAGAGCAAAATTTGAGATAGGCTCGTCCATGAAGATTAAAAGTGAAAAGTGAAATAGGCCCCTGGTCAGTAAAGTTCTAGCACTTTGTTTCCATTATTAGGCCAAAAAAAATAAATTGGTTTGTTGTCCTCCACAACTTTTTTTAGCAAGTGCGGGCGGGCGGATTTTTTTTCTTCAAATATAAGGCAAAGTTACACCAAATTATTGCCTAGTATAAAGATGCAAATAAGTCTATTGTACCGAAAAATCTCTTTATAGAAGTTAAAAAACTGTATTAAAATGGAAACAAAATGAAAACAACAACTTTAAAAAAATATTTTCAAAAAAAAAATCAAAATTCTCAAAGAAAAAAAGACTTTTTTTGAAAATCTGAAAATTAGGCGGGCTATACTTTTGTACAGTAAAAAATGTTTTTCCAGTTTCGAAAAATAGGGGTGGGCGGTTGAGGACAACCAAACAACTTTTTTTTTGGCCTTACAGATAGTTCAAGTACATCTTTTATGCAATCAAAGTAAACTTAAAGTAATCAGGTAGAGAGGCATGTTTCAAGTGCAAGCATTTCCAAATTCACACATCCTTGCTTAACAGACTCAAATTAGCGGTAAAATCTCCAAGACTTGTAAAAAGGAAATTCAAAGAAGTAATCATTCCATTTCCCAAGGCAAATGCTTCCCTTTGTTGGCCTCAATCTCAAGATGATTTTTTTTTCGTCTTGTCCAAATGCAATCCTCATAAATATGCATGCAGGCAAGCATGTCTTAATCATGTATCGCAAGAAATAAGCGACTTTGGAGAAGATATTTGTACATAAAGAAACGGATATAGTCTGTGTATTGAGGGTTTGTTAGGAGATATTTGACGGGGGGAAATAGAAGTGTAAGCTTAAGCAAGAGTTACAAATGACTTAAAGAGATGGTATGTTGGAGCATCTATCTACAGGATTTATTTTAACATAATAATGCAGTTTAGTTCTAGATTTCATTTTGATTTTGTTTCAAATTACAGCACCCAATAAGAATATATAAGCAAAATTAAAGTAACGATACTACAAAGTTTTACAGCTCTTACTTTTATTGGAAGTTTGAGCGCTGTACTTTTCTTGATTAGTGTTTTTTGCGAATCTATGGGTTAAAACCTATGAAGCTTGCTATTTAATGCATATCTATTAATAAATAAATAAATATGACATATTTATAGAGGATAGCCTCATCAGTGTCTAGCACTGCTTACCATGAGGGTCCTCTGTCAGATGGTCAGATTTATTTGCCAGTTTTAGTGCAGGAGGAAAACCGGGGTACCCGGAGGAAAACCTGCGGAAGCAAGTTTGGACTGGCAACCAATTGCACATACAGCGCCTGGACCGGGGTTCGAACCCGTAACACGGTCCTGGGCTCATTGATGCAAGGCGAGGGAAGTACCGCTGCGCCACCTGCTATCCCAAAGTCTTTTAAAAATTAGTAATTTAAAAATTACTATATAAGCCTATCACAAGTTTCATTGTGATATTACTGGCATAAGAGTTCATCCTAAAATCATTTGAATCGTTATCGCATTCAAGCCATCAATTTTTTTCATTCTACTAAACTATCCGATATTCACATTGCAGTCTATGGGCGATGCCATATTTGATTAAAATTGAGATCAAATTCACAAAAAATGGAGTAATTTATCACTTCTCTTGTATAAATAAAAGGAAATGACACTTCAACAAAGGGTTCAATGATTGATTGATGTCTTCCGATGTAGACAAAACCACTAAATATTGTGTAGTCACAATATTTAGTGGTTTCATCCCGGTGTAGATGAAACCACTAAATATTGTGACTACACCACCGGGACGAAACCACTAAATATTGTGACTGCACAAGCTGGTACACGGGCACATCCAGTTTCTGACACAGACAGGTTGTAGAAGCCGCTAATCTGACCCATAGTTTAAAAGATTGAGGGTAAACTGAAAAATACTGAATTAATGCTGACCATAGATCCCCAATTCATCAAGATACAGCAGTGTAAGCCAAAACTGAAGAGGATGATGTTTTTTTTTCATACATCTTCCCTCTTAGCATTAAAAGTACAGTGCACTATTTTGCTGAATATTGATGATAGGTTTAGGGGATTCTGTTCTGATGAGCTTGTTATAGGCAAACAAGCTTAGTACGTGCTCTGTAAAGATGTGATGTGTTTGCTAATGGATGAAGATCGCAAGATATACCTTTTTGAGTTGGATATGCCGACTGACCTTTGTGTACATATTTCCCTTTTTACATGTCCGTGTGTTTGAAAACATTGGTAGTGTATAAGAATAGTTTGCTGAAAAGAGTAATTTACTGAAAGTTTAGGAATTCTTGCACCCACATCATTTTCCACCTATAACTAAGCAAAATACTTGTGTGTGTGCCATCTATTTGACCCTAATACTACCTAAAACGCCTGTAATATACATGATTTGAGATGGGTATATTTTGTTGACATTCTTAATATTTTATGAGATTCAGTTGGCTTGCACTTTATTTTGTTATTAAATTTTTTATATGATAATGATTATCGTCTACAAAACGTTGGAGTGTTTCTCCTGTAAGATTGTATTATACTGTGTTTTTTCTCTTACGTTACATGGTAAGCTTTTGACGAAAATGCACCGGTTGATCGGTCCACGATTGGAGGAAAACAATACCATGCAAAATTTCCCACTAGCACTCATTACCAATAAGTCCCAATCGAAATAGTAATACTAACCGGTCGATGTACCGAGGTAAATTGTCCGAACTAGAGGGGTTAAATCAACCTATTTTCAAGTAATATTTTGAATGAAAATTGTAGAATCCAGTTCATTAATTGTTCTGTTGAAATACCCGAAAGAGTTAAAAAAAAAACCGAAATACAAAACCCGGTGCAATCAAGGTTTAAAGTGGTGACATTTTCCGACAAGTGAGTCGCCATCTTGTTAAGTGAAATCACAATTGCGCATGTGTAGTTCATGCTAGTTAGTAGTTAGATAATGTCAGCGCATGCTCAGCTTATTTTCACCCTTATATTGACAAATTCTTTGTGGATAAAATGCATTTTATCTGGACAGTTTTCGCATCTTTTGTGTTTTCGTCTACCGCATATTTCTTACGTAACACGAGTCTTGCGTTCGTGTAATGGTACAACCGTGTTTCCTTTACAAGCTTATTCTCCCGTAATGTCTATTTTGAAATTTATTACTTTGAAAAGCATAGAATTTTCAGACGAATTTTATATCAAAAAAGTGCCAACAGAGACATGAAGTGGGTTCAGTATATGTTTGGAATATTTTTGCATGTTTTCTATGGACTGAGTAAGATTTACAGATTACCAAAACTGTTCCTGACTGGGAATCTTCCATCTGTATAATCCTAGCATGGCCTAAGTGGAATCCTTCCATAAGCCTTCATAAGTAGTGATAAATTGTTCCCTCGCTTACCCACTAAGATTCTCAGATTACCCAAGGTGAATGTTTCCCACACCGTGTCTCTTTCTTTGATAATGAGCTCCTCATGCAATTTTAATGAAGCGATATGGTTTGGATAGCTTCATTACATGATATTTCCGCTCAGCTGGATAAAGAAGATGAACCTTAAAGTACGGCTTTGATTTGTTCGTAATTCTTTTTCGTCTGATGCGTATCTATTTTTGGAATGTTTACATAGAAGAAGACTATCCGTTTCCATGATTTTCTCAGGCTATTATGTTGCAATATGGATCCAGAATATTCATAAGAATTATGGAAATAACGCTTTTTCCATAACTTAATTTTTGACTTAATCAGGGTTCCCAGTCCATCAGGCATATCAGAGAAATGAGAGATAATTATTTTACTTTTTCCAGTCTGGAAAAAATGAGGGAATTTAATAAAAATGCCTATAAATCAGGGAAAAGTTGGGGAATTTTGATTTCCTCAAAATCAAAAGCAGACAGTCAGACTCATTTTCCCCATTTTGTCAGGTCTTTTTACTTCTAAGTTCTTACATGTGGTTGTAGTATTTGAAATCTAACCTGTGTTTGCATTTTTTCATGAAAATAATTGTCATGGAATTTTGAGACTTCATCACGAAAAATCAGGGAAAGCTCATGGAATTTTGTTTCTTTAAAATGCTGGGAATCCTGTAAATAATTCTTGGTTAAGGCTATCATATATTTATTTCAGAGAGAATTAGCTTACAAAAAAATAGCAGAGACCATTGTTTTAGTTTTTCATAAAAATCGGTGCAATTGTTTTCTAAAAAATGTGTGAGAAAGAGGCTTTTTCTTGCTTTATTTAGCCAATTTTTAGCATTAACAACCTATTAAACTTTTTAAAAATTGATTGAATTGGTGCATGTCTCACAGCTTTAGAGGGAACACTGATGCCAAGTATGAATTCAGTTTTATAGAAATAAAATGTTTTTGATTTTTGAAATGTGATATTGTTAGGACATAGTGAGTTTTGTATTGTACTTATTACATCTGTTATCTTATTTTTGTAGGGTGGAAGGCTAGAATGTGGTCCTGTCCAGTTTATCTTAAGTGTTATTAGTTGGTTACAGTGAGTTTTGTATTGTACTTACTACCTCTGTCATTTTATTTCGTAGGGTGGAAGGTTTGAATGTGGTTCTGTCTAGTGCCCAGAGTTTTACTGCAAGAATCCAATCCAGTATTAAGATCAATGCCTGTATTGTATACAAATATTGACTGCTCATGAGAGCAATAGAAATTGCCCCAAAATAATCTTGAGACTATATACTATTTCCCAAAACCGAGTGTCGAGGGAGACAGTATGATAGTCTCAAGATTATTGAGGTGAAATAGTTTTTACTATTACCAGAATGAAAGAGCAGTCAATATTTGTTCTATATATCAATTTTGTTTTTAGAGGGTAAAAGTAACTTACTATTGACTTGCTCAAATCAAGCCAATCTGTATACAATACTTATTACATCTATTGTCTTTTCTTGTAGGGTGGAAGGCTGGAATGTGGTCCTGTCCAGTGCCCAGAGGTTTACTGCAAGAACCCAATCCAGGGTGAAGGTCAATGCTGCCCTACATGTTTGGGTAAGTTTTCTAATATTTAAGTTATACTACCAAAAAAAAAAATTGTGTCCGTCTGTCTGGTCCAGCCATGCATTTCATAGGGAGCTGATATTTGTCACAAGAATAAGGATCAACAGCCTGAAGTTTCTTATGGGGTTAACGAAATGACCCGGCATCTAGAGTTCAATATGGGATGACCTATGACAATCAAATTTGGTTAGCAAAATCCTTGGTCAAACAGCAGTATATTACATAAGTTACAAAGGGAATTGACAGGTCAAAGGGCATAGAAAGGTAAATGCATTGGATAGGCAGCTTACAAAATTCATTTAAGTTCAATGATATATCATTATAAGTAGCTGGTACATGGCCTTATCGAGCAGAGACACACATGACTCTCAGTAATCACAAATTCAAAAGATAAAACCCTTCCCAGTTCTACCTTTTAGCAGCCAGTATTTTATCTGTTCTTCTAGCCTACTCACCTCACAGTCTTGTCCACTGTAATAATGATGATGATGGATAATGATGCATTGGCCTTGAAAAGATGTCTGGCGCTGAGTTTTTGAGGATGGGTTGAATGACCATTTAAGACCGTCCATCCCAAACCAGCTGTAAATGCAGTTTCTTGTCATTTTCATTTTTTTAAATATTTGCAAAGAATATATAATAAGGATTGAAATGACACCTCAATGAACTTCACTCGATTTCTAGAAGTCAAATAATGGTCCGTCAAAAGTTGTCAGGGATTAAAATGTATAACTGAGATCAATGCGTTCAAAGATCAGTAGGCCTATATTTTCTGTTGATTGTCCTCAGAATATACAGATGTATTTTATATTTCCGATCAGTTTCTTGAAATGAAACTTTGCAGATATTTTGAAGTAAGCACAAGTATTGTGAATCTGTCAAAAAATCATTTTGAAAAATTACGACCTTGACATGTATTTTCACCTGTAGGGCAAAATGAAGTTTGCTGCAATTATGGCTCGTTTGGGATGGACGGTCACATTTTATGGGAGTTTTACCCTCAACTTATGTAGCCGCATACAGAGTTAAAATTTGGATGAACTAGAATGTTAGTCTTATGTTGTGTGTGGGCAGGGTAAATTGATCATGAAATTCTATACTTATAACTAACTAGCATAGATATTCCAATTTGATCACCTCGTTCTTTCACACATTGTCTTATTACAAATGATAGATCAGTCTTGAAAACAGAGTGGTCTTTGAACGGTTTGCGGTCAAGGTTAATTAACCGTTTAATGTATGGATAATAAAGGTTGATGAGGCGATTATACTGACGTAAGACGTGGGTTTTCAGTGTATGCTGTTAAGAGTCGATATCTATGCGGAGAGGTACAGTTATCGTGTTCAATGCTATATGTAGCAGTCAATCACCAAACCTATATTAGAAATATATTTGGTTTCCATTTGAGCCCACTTTTGATTCAGAATGGAAATTTTACATTATGCATAGTGTAAAATTTCCATTCTGAATTTTTCACATCATTAAAAATGTTTATAATTGTGAACTATATTTCAACCAGTTAGATCTTTTCATGGTAATTGTCCTTGAAATTATGGTTACATTTTACACAATGATAACATTTTCACAAAAAATTAGAATGAAAATGTTGATTGAGAATGAGATTATCCACCATGATAAAAATGTTACACCACAAGAAAAAGTTTTGATTGCAATTTTAATTGCAGATGACTACAGACAAAAACAAGTATAATCCAGCCGTAATAATTTAAATATTTGAAAAGATGTTCAAATCAATAAATAATTTGCTTTAAATTTTATTTCAATGCTGTATCTGCGTGACATGACTTTTTCCATAAAAAAACCTCCTGATTTGATCAGGATTTTATTCACTTTGTGAACATTGCAAATAAACTGTGAAATAACATACCGACTGCCTACAAATGGTCTTTAGATAATTTAACACATGAAACACCCCGGCTAGGTAGTGTTAGATGTTCCACTGTGGTCATTTCACACCCAGGCTGCTTAAATGATAGATAGCTTCGGATTAAACGTGTCTGAAATGTGTTTTGGGAAATGTTAACCAGCTGATTGATTGTATTGGCTTGATTTCTAATGCACAATGGGTATCTCATAGATGTTTTATAAGAAATAGATGCTTTAATTTCTCCCACCACCAGACCCAAGCACAGGGAATAAATACAAAAAAATGAAAAAAAAAAAAATGAAATAGATGCTTTAAAGCAATACTATAAGATTTTGATCAAAAACGGTTTATAGTAAAAACAGGATAAAATGGAGGAATGTGACTATCTAAAAGCGTTTTCAAGTGTATTTTGTGAAAAAATTGTTTTGCCTCCAAAAAATGGATAAAAAGCACATGCATGCTTTCCTATACTAATGCATGTGGAATTGAATTCGGGATCCCGAATTTAATTTAACAAATGGCCATAACATAAAAAGTAAGCATCTTTGAGCCAAATCGTTTGGAGAGTATTCATATCTACCAAAAACAAACCCAATAAGCTCAAAAAATCAAAAGTCATGGGTGACAGGGGGCGCTTCATTTTTAACACTTTATAGTATTGCTTTAAGAAAGCATTGTAGATATTTTGTACTTAGTTTGTTGTCAAAAAATCATTGACTTATGGACCTTAACTGCAGAAGAGTTTTGTTCAAAAAAAGAAAGAAAAAGGAAAACTCATCATCACCGAACAATCATATATGGATTACTACATACTACAGCTTCCGAAGTCTGCTAGATTTCTTGGTGTATTGCAACTGGTTGCTTCAACTTATATGGTTTTGTTTGGAAATATGGCACAATATATATGGTCACTCACAAAAAGGTATTAATACAGCCTTATATCAGTATACATATCCAAGATTGAAACAGCCCGTTACAAATAAACACTATCAAAACCAAGTCTTTTCATAACACAAAACAATCTCTTAATGGTGTGTGCTTTCAAAAACAGCAATTCAGTTGTTTCAATGCTACAAAAAGATTTACTTATATTTAAATATATGAAATGTTCATCTTTGAAATTGAATTTGTGTAGCGACATTGTAAGTATTGTCTCTTGCAACATGATTAACTTAATTTGGAGTGTAATCTGTATACAATACTTATTACATCTATTGTCTTTTCTTGTAGGGTGGAAGGCTGGAATGTGGTCCTGTCCAGTGCCCAGAGGTTTACTGCAAG
>JXSR01S071624.1:61880-76758 GCA_000969725.1 Ophiothrix spiculata
CATCAGACCCTCAGGGCTAACACAGACAGAAAACCACTTGAAGCATACGACAAGTGCACTAGTTAACTTCATTTTTATCAGATAATTGGAAATATATTTGAAAATATGTTACAAAGAACATACATGTAAATTGGGTAGCATTAGAATCAATTCTGGGAAAAAAAATTGCACAATTGTATGTGTTTTGTTTTGTTTTGTTCTTGAAGGAATTAAGTATGGTGTTTTATAAATTTGTTATCAAAATATTACAGTGCTTATATTTTAATTTTCAACTGAACCATTCTTGAAAAACATTTATTTTAAAAATTGCAAACTGTTAAATGCAGATGTCATTACAACATGAATAAGATACAAATCATAAAAGAATATACAAACAGTGAAAGAGGCAGTACATATCAGGATGACTAAAAGTAGCCTAAACCGGGACCAGGGGCTACACAAACCGTCAAAGGCATATAACTCTATTCTTTGTCAGAAGTCCCGCCCTCATGATCTTCAGTCACAAGTGGAAGATTTCTGACAATCATATCTGCCGACAACAAATTAGCATAAAAAGCATTTTTGAGGACACTCTTCAAATCTGTTTCACCCATAACACCATAACCGAACAAATTATTCAAATTTCTTTCAGGAATGTTTTTGTACTTACATTCTGCAAAATGAGACAAATATTATTGAAAATTCCATTGGAAATTGAGTTTTCAGTGAATTTTTGGTGGGAAATTTTGATGTCCATTTTGATAAGATAAACAACATCTTATGATCTCTTCTAATTTAGTTTGAGAAGGGGCATGTCACTAGGGAATTTGAAATGCCAGCAGTACAAATATAAATTTTCAAGAAAAGGGAACCTATCCATGTACCAAATTTCTCAAATATACAATTTTTCTGGAAAAAACATAATTTCAATTTTTTTTAGAGGTTAGTGATGTTTTATTTTTTAAATTGTTAAATTTCTGGTACATTTCTTGTTAGGGCACCCTTGTTCTCAAGTATTTATAGCTTAGACTTCCAAGCAAGTTTTCACTGTGACATACCACTTGTGTGTCACTGCCAAACCTGTACGAGTCCCAGCTCTGTGACATCTAAGATTTTGTTTAAATTTTACAATCCCCAAAGTGAAAATTAGCTAGATATATTGTTCAGTATAAGATATCACTCACATTATAAAGTTTTGGAAGTTAGTTGTAACATTTTAATAAATTTATTTGATAATAGCCACAATCAAATTGACTGATTATATTTATATTCAGATATTAAGCATTGCTTATATTTGTAATTTTTTTCAAAATTTCAAAGTCCGTAATATAAAATTCTTGGTGTTTTCTACCCCCCAAAAAATTCAGAAACTAAATTTTGAAATAACCGACTTTCATCAGGAAATCTATACCTCTTTCATAGTATGCAAGAATCTGCTATAGAATTACTTTTAACCTTGAGCCCTGTAAGGTATAAAAATATCTTGTAGAGAAGTGTAGAAATTACAAGACGATGTTAGGGGCGCACCATTAGATTTCCAAGGGGGGAGCAGGAAGTTTGGTTTGGGGTTGAATTTTTTTTTTCGCGTCCCGTTCGGGGACGAATATTTTTTTCTTGGAAATTACTGTTTTTCCCCCTATTCCATGTTCAGGGGTGAATTTTTTTTTCCTTCTGCCTATGGAGGGGGATTTTTTTTTTTAAACTTCCTCCTCCCCCCTAGAAATCAAATGGTGCGCCCCTAATAGAATGTAAATGCCTGTGTGACTTCGCATGACAGGTACATCTTAAGCTTACCCACGATGCATTGCTTAGGACTAGAACAGTTCCAAGCATGTGATTATGTGGAGTGAAAAGTAGAACAATTCTGGATTTTATTTAAAGAAATAAATAAATAAATAAGTGTTTCCAGCCGTTTTTGTGTCCAGGGGATATTTCTGATTCATTTGACACAAGTTTACAATTAACAGGATAATCCAATACTTTTTTGAATCTTTTACTTTTCTTATTATAACATGGTTTGTTTCTTTGTTCCCTTATTACATATACACATTCCATATGACTACTCAACTAAAGTGGTGAAGTGACCTTAACCCAGGCGTTGTCAAATCAAATAAATCACGTTCTTCGACCCATTTCTGTTGTTGCCCTCTACCCGTACGTGAGCGGGTTGATCCCATTCGGTGCTCAATTTTACACTTAACTAGATTACCTATCAGATCTGACCAAAAGCAACGTAAGTTTCCAGATAGTTTCCTTATAAACGCCTTGTGAGATATGGCTGAATAAAGTGTTTGTGCGGAAATACTTTAAACCGCTAGTGTATGTCTTGTGAATTTTGCACTGGTATAAAAAGCTTTAAAGCATAATCTATAATAATTGCTTGAGTATATAAAGATACATTCATAATGTTGATATCTGTCTCTATCATCTTTTTTTTTTCAAATCAAGTTCAAGATAACTGTTGGTTTGATATCAAAAAAGAAATTGCAGGATTTCTTTTATAAGTGAAATTATAGCATATATTCTTAAACCAATCTTTATTATACATTTTATTTGCTTATGACCTTTTAAAATGTGCAGATATTTGTACAGAACATAGAATCATTCTCAGCCTTGAACTTCCCATAAAAGGGTACAAAAATATCTTGAAGGAAAGTGTAGAAATCACAAGATGTTGATGTTTAGAATGTAAATGCCTTTGTGACACTGCATGTCAGATACATCTTAAGCTTAACTATGCAGAGCATTTGACAGGCGGTATTTGTAAATCAACAAAATGTGACATATTTGGTGTGAAAAATAGAACAAAATCTTAACAGTTAAGAAAAATACATATTTACTTTGAAGTTGCATGATGAATATTTTGTGGAGTGAGTTGCAGGATAATTTGTGCCTTTTTTGACAAAATTTTCCCATTCAATGGCAACATTCCATTCATTTTTTAAAGAATGGAGCAATTCTACCAATAGATACAATACTGCACCTTGATGATTTATGTTCAACAACTCACCGTATCTTCTTATACGGGAGCGCGCCGTTGTTGATTCGTGATGAATCCACAGTTGATATTCAAATAAGCACGTCACGCACGGCACAGCGTACACGGAGGTGCGTTTACGCAGTGCACTGATCGGCGCACTGTTCATCACACGTCGGGAACTTGAGTACGTGCAAGGTCATTTAAAAACTAGCATTTTGATTCAGATTCTTCAAAGAATTTTTATTGAGATGAGTATCTGTCAAATTGAAAACATTTAGAATTTAATAACACGTTTTCAGGAACATTTTCGTTGTTGAAAGGTATTCAAACATGCTACAGAGTTGTTCATCGCTAATCAACAACTCTGCATCCGATGCGTCGGCGTATTTTTATCACACTCGGGTGGCTAAAGCCACCCTCGCGCGATAAAAAATACGCAGACGCATGGATGCATCGTTGTTGATTAGCGATGAACAACTCTGTAGCATGTTTGAACACCTAATTGAAGGATTTACCTAACCATTATATGAAACTTCTTAGTCTGAATATAAAGTATTTACCAATTATTCAACAATTCATTGAAACTAAGAGATACATATGATGGAAGCTTTTATGATTTGATCAGTTATAAGGGGGGGGGGGGAAAGTTTGTTTCCTATAGGTGGTCAAAAAACCTTAATGCGAAATGCGTTTTTTTATTTTATTTTGCTTTCATTTTTTTGTATTGTTTCAAGAGGTGCTAAGGCAAATTTTGATTGAAAATCCGCATGGGTGATGATTTTTTCAGTAAGAAACCTGTCCAGTTTCAAGTTTTTGTTGAAAAGAAAACACTTCTTTAGTAAAAATTTTGCAATTTCCCCGTTCTTTTTATCAAATTGGTTATTTTGATTTTCGTTTTCTAAAATATCAAATAAAAAAATGAAATGCGCAAGTATATGACGCCAAAACGAAATGCGTGCAACGCACGGGAAACAAACTTGTTTTTTGTTTTTGCCTAAGATTACTTTTTTGCCACCAAGTCACAAGCAGATCATAAAGTTAGACAATTACATGGAACAATTTCTTAATGTTTTTGCGCTGCACCAACACACTCCAAGTAATAGTTACTTTGAAACAACCTTTGAAGTTGAATTTTAATCAACATAAAAACCTTTGAAATATTTGGTAATATCCTGCTCATGGTTGTAGATATCTTTACACTTTCGCATAATACCTTACCTGAATACTTTCATCTTTAAACCCTCAGCTATATCTAGGTCAACATTGTCAGGCACTTCTGCCCTAGTTCCCATCTCAAGTTCTGTGTGCAATATTCTCCTCAACTTGTCCAAAACAGCTATCATCCGGTTACTACTTGATTGCGATTTATTTACATCCAATAAAATCAATGCTTATTTCAATCAGATCCTTGATTAAAAACAAGAAATATGGCAGATGATATCCTCTTCTATTGAGAAGATATCGTGTATATCCCATCATGCATTGCATCCTATTTGATTGTTTGTATTGTAAATCATGTGGGTAGTAATGATAAATTACCCATAAATCAAAGTTAATGGTTGTCTTCTTGCATTTTGGGTATGTTTCATCACTAACTACTCACATGACTTCCTATACAAAACTTCGCATTGAAAGCAATGCATGGTGGGATACACATGGTATCTTCTCTTTCCTCTGCTATTGGGGTCAAGTCTTCCTCCCAAAATAAGAGATGACACTGTTTACAAGTTTGTAAGAGAACGACCTACATGTAAACTTATGAAATGCCAATCAACCGATCTATAAGACTTGTGAATTTGCTATAAGGGATGGAAATTGGAATGTTATACTCTATAAACCATGATAGGAATTCTCCTGTAAGAAGGGCTTTTTAAGATTCTATGCAACTCTTGGTAAAAATTTTCCTGAACAGTCTTAACACACTCCCATTTAAAAATATAGTTTATTAAGTAATCAGCTAAAGTGTCTTCCATATTATATCAGTTCGGTGGAACTCACAATTCGGATACGTATCTAAATTTAGTTACCCTGTATCAAAATTCTGATACCCGTATCTGAATTTGGATTAAAAACAGCTGAAACGGGATATCAGCTGAAATTAATATTCAGCTTTTCCGCACACCATACTGGTATGTATAAATGTAAATAACATTATCATCATTTGTCATCTAAATTCTAAGAAAGTTTTGGCCAAATTATTTTGCCTTCTGTGATAAAGAGCTATCAGGACATGTTTCGAAGCTGTCCCACTGAAATTGCACAGATGGAAATGACATTTCCACAGATAGAATTATCATAGATGCAATGAAGGTGTTCTACATGCACTTGCCAGCTTGCGCTATCGATTTATTTCCTGCGCAACGACAGGCGTATCAGAATTCGGATACCCCTCCATATCCTAATTCTGATACAAGTATCACAATTTGGATACAAAATGTACGTGGGTATCCAAATTCAGATACGTATCCGAATTGTGAGTTCCGACGAACTGATATATCTGGGTGTTCCTTTAAAGCAATTCTATAAAGTTTGTAAATGACGTGTCCTCGGTTACAATGACCATGACTTTTGATTTTTTTCTTAGCTTATTGGTTTTGTTTTCGGTAGATATTAATACCCTCCAAATCCTTTGGCTTAAATGTGCTTACTTTTTCTGTTATAGTCATTTGTTGAATTAAATTCGGGGTCCTGAATTTTAATTCCAAGTGTATTAGTATATTAAAGCATGTACTTTTTATCCATTTTTCTTGGGCACAACCAAGTTTTTGATAAAATACACTTGAAAACGCTTTTAGATAATCATATTTCTTCATTTAGACCATTTTTACTTAAAACCATCTCTGATCAAAATCATATAGTATTGCTTTAAGCATTCAGAGATGACAAAAACAAAGCAAAAGTGACAGTTGTATCTTAAACAATTGCTACCCTGGACAGGATTGTTTTGCAAGAATTCATGAGAGTTTATGTCATTACTATTCCCTTGGATATATCAAGTAGTTGAGAAAGATTGTTGAAAAGGTAACAAATATGTAATTAAGAATGCTGATTTGTTAGGCTTATGTTTTTAATTTGGTTTAATTGCTAGTAATCGACTGGTCAAAATTAAAGGTTGGGAAGAATAAATAAATGTCCTAAGCAGTGTTCCTGCTAAGGCCATATGGTGAGCCATTTGCATATGAGCCATGACAATTGGGGTAGCAGGTTTCTGAAAATGTGTAAAAAATATTATTTTCCTCGCTGTATTTGGCCAATGTTAGCCTCAGCTTGTTAGATTTTGGCGTAAGCATCTCTTCAACTATGTCAGTATTGCTCGCATTGGCGCAGGCTAAAAAACCTTAGCGGGAATACTGGTCCTAAGGTATATTATATTTGCTCCAACCCATACTTAGTTATAATAATTTTATTTTTCTAAAATGTGCAGCTTTCTAGAAGAAACACAGAAGTCTGAAAAAAAGAGTTAAGCTTACATGTAGTATGTGACATCTTTAAGTATTTGTTCTTCATATGAATGTTATAGTGTTATACAGAATATAGAGCAATTAAAGAATAAAAAAAGAACGTTGATCTTGAAATTGCCAGATACATTAATGTGATGAGTTTTGAATCCACTGAGTATACATTTTGGTGGCATAATTGTATATACTTGTGAAATGAAAACAACTTAAAGATATGAGAAGTGAATTTAAACTTCAACACTACACAAATTTATCGCTTAGTTGGGACATTTTCAATGGTTCAACCATCATCCTCAGCAGTTGGTATGGCTGTAATGTATCTCTCAATATAGACTGGAAACACTGCAAAATGTGACGTAAATAAGAAAGATGTCACAGCCATTCAAACTGTTGAGGACAATGGTTGAGCCATCGAAAACGTTCCAGGTGAGAGATTAATTTGTGTAGTGTAGAAGTTTAAATTCACTTTTCGTGTTTACTACCTGGGTGTTTAGTTTCAGAGTCCACTCCTTTTCAAGAATTTTCCTCTTGATAGGGTCATTCTGGGGTGGCCTGTCAATATAGGTTATAGAAATATGTTTGCAATATTTTGTTATTATTTGAAAAAAATAAATTACTCTGTTCAATT
The DNA here is from genome assembly GCA_000969725.1 of Ophiothrix spiculata. Classification (NCBI taxonomy): domain Eukaryota; kingdom Metazoa; phylum Echinodermata; class Ophiuroidea; order Amphilepidida; family Ophiotrichidae; genus Ophiothrix; species Ophiothrix spiculata. The sequence goes on from JXSR01S071624.1 coordinate 68,926, forward strand.
TATTCAATTTTGAATTACTTTGCAAAATGTGTTATAAAATCATTCCTAACCTTGAACCATGTACGGTGCAAAAATATCATGCAGCGATGTGAAGGAATTGCAAATAAATGCAAATGATATTTAGAATGTAAATGTCTTTGTATCTTTGCATATAACAGATACGTTTTAAGCTTATAATAAATGTTGTGCGATTAATGAAATGAAGATGGGATGATGTGATATTTTGTTTCACAACATGTTATCCTGTTAGCAAAGCTGACAGTTTTATAGAATATTTACTTTTTTACCACCAAACAGTCATCTCTTAAGACCATAAGATTGTGGAGGTTTTGATACAAATGATTAAATACTTAATAGTGATATGCCCTCGATAATTGCTGTTGATTTAGGTAGCTTTGATTACACATTCATTCACCTCAGAGAGCTCCTAAATATATTAATTGCATTAGCTTTTGAGTGACTTAAATTTAATTATCCCTATATTATGTGAAATTTCATTCCATTTATTAAACTTTTAACTATGCTTTATAGGTGAATCAGTTTTAATTACAAGTAAATTTTAATTATCTTGTAGTGTTGTGAACATGTGTTTGTTCATCCCTATACAATCGTAAATGGAACAAACTTTATTTTGCACTACAGGTGAAAATAAATTTTCAGATGGCAAATAGTTAAATTGGACAATTAGATATAGTATGTTGTGTTAGGGGGATTGTCCAACTACTTTGGAAGCTCCTAAATATTAAATAGCATTTATGGAACTAGTAACAATCTAAATGCTTAAATCTTTTACATGCTACAAAATTATGTAAAGTAATGTTATTGCTTTCAACATGTTGTGCACTTAATTGAATGAAGATCAGCGTAAATGTGAAATTTATTTATCAACACCTAACTCCATGTAATTGTTAAATGCAAATAACTACCAGACATGTTTTGTGTAATCCTGTCAGAATATCTATTTATATTGCATTTTATCTGTTCTAATGCATACAAATGAAAAAAAAAAACTTTAAAGTTATATGCCTACTGTAATTGCTGTTGATTTAGGTAGCTTTGATTAAACATTCTCTCTGTCTCATTCTCATTGTCTCTCTCTCATTCTCTCATTCTCTCTGAGAACTTCTAAAGTTAATATTTGTAATAGCTTTAAAGAATGATATAATAGTGATATATTTAAAAGTTACTCTTATTCACTGTTGCTCGATATTTAATTGTATTCGCTATTATTGTATATCCCATTATATCAAAAGGTACCTTAAGGGTCCCAAAATGATTTTTTGGTCTCATCTGAAAGATTATATTTTAAGCTTTAAAATGACACCTTGCTTTTAGTTATTGGATGTTCGATTGCAAAGTTACAACCAAATTGGTAAAAGGCATCAAGCTGATTCAGAAAACTATAGTTCTGAGAAAATCAAGTTTAAAGTTTCTGTACTGGTGAAATTTGAATGGAGAAAGGATTTGTATCTTGTTTTTTAACAAATTAATCTTATGTTTTGGATGTTGGAGCCTGATTAATATGATAGAGTACACTTCAAAGGTAACATTTCTGATGAAATTAGAAATTCGACCTTGGATGTGATTTTTGACTATGCTCAGCTTCAATGGCCCGTATCTCGTAATTTACTATGCCGGTATTAAGGTACCTTTCGATATGATGGGTCACATATTTCATATGTGGATAAATATGATAGTCACTAAAATATACATAGATATATTCCAATTATTTTTGAATTGGTTTCAAAAGCTTGATACAGTTTCTAACTGTTTTGATGGTTTAAATACAGACATAAAGATATGTTGCAATTATATATTTATAATATTTTATTTTCAAATCAAATAAAAGATTATATGAGTACAGCAACTTTGTCACATTTGAAACCAAAGAATCGCAACATTTTCCAAAATCTTTTTTTTTTAAGAGAGAAAACCTTTATAACCTAAAACCAACTTTAATCCTCACCTTTAAAATATGCAGGAGATTTCTGCAGAACATGAAATCATTCTTATCCTTGAACTCCTGATGAGGTACAAAAAATATCTAGTGGGAGTGAAGTGTAGATATTACAAGGCGATATTTAGAATGTAAATGCCTTTGTGACACTGCATGTCAGATACATCTTATGCTTTACCATGTAGTGCTTATGACTCGCAGTATTTGTAAATCATCAGAATGTAACAGATTTGTGCAGATACATGGCAGAGTTTGTTTTTAAATAAAGATAGAAATATTAACATTAAATTGCATGCTGCAATTAGTTATATTCAAAAAAAAGTATCCAACTATTTCAGAACCTTTTGATTAGATACATCTTGGCAGCATAGTATGAATATTTGTCATCTTTTACCCAAATGTTGCCATGTTTTATAGCCTCTGTTTATTTTGCTGTCTACATCTTTTTTTGCTCTAAATTGGTGGGCAACCTTTTTACCACCATGGTAAGATAGACAATTGTAGCATTTTTTTCAAATCTAATCAAATAGCAAGAAAACAGCACATACCTATTTCAACTTTTACTCCTCACCTTTTCATCACCTTACTGATCGATCGATCACCTTTCAAAATATGCAGGCTATTTCTACAGAACATGAAATCGTTCTTATCCTTGAACTCCCATTGAGGTACAAAAATATCTAGTGGGAGTGAAGTGTAGATATTACAAGGTGATATTTAGGATGTAAATGCCTTTGTGACTGCATGTCAGATACATCTTAAGCTTTACCATGCAGTGCTTATGACTCGCAGCATTTGTAAATCAACAGAATGCAATATATTTGTGCAGATACAGGACAGATTTTGATTTTAGTTTCAGATAAAAATATTAACATTAAATTGCATGGTGCAATTAGTTATATTATAAAAAAGTATCAAACTACTTTGGAACCTTTTGATAAGATACAGGGTGTCCAAAAATTAACTACCCATTTTTAAATGCTTATAACTTTAAAACCAATATTCGCATGGCAACTATAGACATATGTATTGATAGAGGAAACTTGTAGAATTAATTTGGTACCAAACATGATATAGTTGTCATTTTTGAAAATCATTTTCAACGTTAATTATGTCAAACGTAAAAAGCCTACTTTCATACTGAGAAGAAAAACAAATGTGCGAGTCACATGTAGAGGAGGGATCAATCTTTGAAGACAGGAGAATCGTTCATGATCATTTTAATGACCAATTCAGCGGAACAGCTTTTACAATGTTAATACAAAGATTTTTGATTGTGGTTTTGTCTAAATAATTACATATTGCTCATTAAAATGTTTTTAATTTGTCAAAGCGTAACTCTCGCATTATGCTCATCTTTAAATGGTACACAACAGCATTACCCCTTATTACACATTCAAAGTTACACTCACAGGGACATATCAAATTACCTCCTTCTTATACAGATTAAGCTGCCTAGTATTTCAGAATATGTTCTAGATGGCCTCTTTGCAGATTTCATAAAATTCTTTTACTCTAACGACAAAGCTCTGGGCGTTTGTGCATGCGTTCTTCTTGATCTTCCTGTTTTCACTGATGATGTTCTGTTTCATGTCAGGAATAGTCCAGGGTGTTGGGATGTACTGTCCTTCAGATAACTCAAAAAAGTAATCGAGCGGACCTAAATCATGGGAGTGAAAGGGCCAGGGTTTCTTTGTCTTGGGCAATATGATTGTTCATGAAAAAGTTAATAAATAAAGCCATTCTAAACCGTTTAGCTATATGAGGCGTCATGTTGTCATAGTGAAGTGGCAGAAGATCATCAACACTGTATGGTATATTGGCTCAACCACTTTGAACTTTCAGACCTTCTTGTTATCTTAGAAGTTTACTGATTGCATAATGTTTGGTACCAAAAGAATTCTACAAGTTTCCTCTATCAATACATATGTCTATAGTTGCCATGCGAATCCTGGTTTTAAAGTTATAAGCATTTAAAAATGGGTAGTTAATTTTTGGACACCCTGTACATTTTGATAGCATATGAATATTTGTCATCTTTTACTTGAATGTTGCAATTATAGTTTCTGTTTATTTTGCTATCTACAGCCTATTTTGCTCTAAATGAAATGTTGGTAAAAACTTTATGTAATATAGAAATACAATTAACTTGCAGATGCTGTTTTGTAGTCCTGCCACTAAAGCTGATAGTATTATAGAACATTTTTTTTATTTTGCCAGCTGACAACAATCCATTAAAGGAGCCCTGTCCGATTGGGTCAGCATTTTTTCAAACTTTCTCAGATTTTGATACCAAAACATTCCTCATATTTTTCTCATTACCCATGTGAAGTTTTATGGCTGAATTTGGAGATATAAGTGAAAATGTGTTAAATAAACAAAGTATAGGCAAGTGGAAAATTGCTTGTAAAATCAAAATTTTTACTTTCCGATTTAACTGAAATTTGAAATTGAAGCATCTTAAATGGTGATCTTTCATATGACAGTGACAATTAAAATTTGAAAAATCGGACAATGTACCTTTAAGTCCATAAGTTTGTGATTATCTTGATATAGTTATACTTGTACGATTGTTCTAATGTGCACAAATGATGAATACTTTGTAGTGATATGCTTTCTGTAATTGCTGTTGATTTAGGTAGCTTTGATTCAACATACATTCACTCAAGAGAGCTCTGAAAGATTTAATTATTCTGTTGGACGCACTGATGTCACAGACTAGAATCCTGTTCTCTGATTGGTCAATTGAGGCTGTTCCATGTTACTCCCTGGCGTGAAACATTGCATTGGAGGTCAATGAAAAAGTCCATGAAATTTATATTTTCAGCTAAATTAATTTTTGTATCAACCCCTTTCTTTGATATATTGTTCAAAAATGTGTCTTCCATCTTTAGTGAAAGTAAATATTAATGAATCAGAGCGGAAACATACAATATTGTGGAAATATTGGTTCACTCCATAGACATCGCACAGTAAGTTTCACTCCAGTAACAAGGACTGAGTACGCCAAATTCAACAACTGCGTCCGACAGAATAATCCATAAAATGTAGTTACAACTTCAGTATTTCCATATTACTAAGTCTGAGAATTCTACACTGATATATTCCCATTGATATAAAAAGCTTAATTGTTTAAATACAAACTTAAAAAGATGTATAAGGTTTTTTCTTCAAATCCAAGTTCAATATAATTAATTGTTAACCTATGGAAGTGCAATGACCTTATTTTAAGTTCTAAATCAGATAAAGAATTGCAGCGTTTTTCAAATCTTAAAAAGCAAGAAAACAGCTTGTTCCCTTAACCCTAACTGCATAAAACCATACAAAACCATACACAGCCTAAGTCCAAATACGTCACGATCAATCATTACGCAGTCACCCCAGTCTATATCTAAACACGGAATGGCTAGCCTGCCTGAGTTCCCACGTAGCACGAAGCCCACACTCTTGCATCTGAAATCAGAGGTCGCAGGTTCGCGCCCAAGGCCGGCGCGCGCGCTGCGTGCGATTTTTTTCTTCCTCCCCCACCCTATGACGTGTTTGTACTTAGTTTATTTTACCCCTTTCCCGTGAAAATACTAAAAAGGTTAGGTACTGTTAGGGTTATAGAAACAATCCTCATTAACCCTAACCGTGTAAAACCATACACAGCCTAAGTCCAAATAAGTCACGATCAATCATTACGCAATCACCCCAGTCTATATCTAAACACAGAATGGCTAGCCTGCCTGAGTTCCCCCCGTAGCACGAAGCCCACACTCTCGCCTCTGAAACCAGAGGTCGCGGGTTCTCGCCCCGGGCCCGGCGCGCGTGCTGTGCGCGATTTTTTTTCTCCTTTTTTCCTCCTCCACCCTATGACCTGTTTGTACTTAGTTTATTTTACCCCTTCCCAACAGCAGTCTGGAAGCCAATCCCACAATTCAAATGACTCTAAATTGCAATATTAAGATACCGCGAACCTACCATAGAAAATACGTGTAACGCTAGTCGCCATTGAATCACCACCTGTACATGAAGGGAGACTTGTTTACTTTCACCAGTACGACGATAAAGGTCATACTGTGTGAAAAAATATTCCTGGTAGTTAATTCTCTTCACTATTTTTAATGTAAAATTAGGTTAGGTAATTCTGAGAGCCAGCCAAATTCATACAAATCTCGTTTCTACTATGAGTACGTAAACACATTGTCCATGGTAAATCGTAATATATCAGCGATCAGTCGCGTTGTGTAAGAGGCTATTATTACGTTAGGCAAACCTGTATAGTATAAGTACTAATAAATTCACATGTGTTCTCATCGTCAAGCGTGGCCGAGCGGTCTAAGGCGCTGGACCCATGTCTTATTACGGTTGTGGAATAACATTTTCAGAACCAGGATCGAGGCCGGGCGAGAGCTCATTTTTTTTCACTTCTTATTTTCATTTTAAATGTATAATACTTTTATTTAGGAGTAAAGACACTCAAATAATTGGGTTTTTGATTTTTTTTTTACAACTTTAACACAAATAAAATCAAGTCAATCCCTCTGATCTCAACACGTAGATTTTTAATATTTAATTTGTTATCGGAATTCATAAAAATCAAAATGTGCCGTGTCTTTGTCAAAATTGACAACAACAACCGTTGATATTTACAAATGACGGCTGATGATTTCCTGATTTTAAAATCCTTTTTTTTAACATAATAAATATATTATAGAGAGTTGTAATCAGTGTTTACACTGAATCCACTGAAATACCGGCACGTACAATGTTGTAGAGATCGATGTGCTCTCGCTGACGGGCAATAGAGAAATGATGACGTCACACACAGCGTTCAGTCGATAATATCAAATGTCAACTGAAAACCGCAATGCATTGTGGGATTGGCCGCCGGACTGCTGTTCCCCTTCCCCGTGAAAATGCTTAAAACGGTTTGCTGAAGGGTTATTCAGCAATCGTCATCAGTGTATCAGTTTTGTGATCACTCTATACTTTGGATCAACATTAAATAGGCGGGCCTCTTTACATTGTGAATTGATGCAAATAAGCGCGTGCGTAGCTAAACACAACACAACTGCAGGAGACGCAACACGCTTTGTACGTGTGACTCACGCATCAGTATCTACAACGCGCGTGTAAGTTGGATTATGTTCATGTGCTGATGAAGAAAAGCCTCATGATTCCCGCCTATTTAGTATTGATCAAAGTATGAATATGTAGAAGATTTCTACAGAACATGGAGTCATTTATAAATAGTCTTGATCTCCCGTAAGGTACAAATCATCTAGTACACACAGAAAAAAGTTGTGTTAAAAAGGGAACATGGTTTAAGGGGCATTGGACAAAATTTTGAAATTTTGTTTGTAGATTATTTACACATCCTATGTTAGAAAATAACAGTCAATTGCCAGATATCGGGAAAAAATGATCAAAACCTTAAAAAAAGTCAAAAATTTGAATTTATTTTATTTGTTGATTTTGGGTATGAGGCTACTCTCTAAACGTATTTATTGATGCTATACAATGAGAAAGAGCCAAAGATTTGTTTGTAAAACATTCCTATCACATCATAGATTGCAGAAAAATCAAAAGAAATTTTAGATTTTCATTAGATTTCCTGAAAAGGCTAATTCTAGAAATTCATCTATAGAGGGCAGTATTTATCATTGTCGACAACGATAATTAAAAATAAGAAAATATCTAAATATTTTGATATATAGGTTTTGTATTTGACAATGAAACGTTGCGTGTTGTCATTATTACCTCTAATACTTCAAATGATGCAAAAATCTCAAAATGTTTGGGGAAAAGTTTGGGGATGATGCTGAACTTGTCCAATGCCCCTTTAACAGGTTGGGTTAAATTTGCACAATGTTGGGTAAAATTTGACACAA
>JXSR01S071624.1:91219-104139 GCA_000969725.1 Ophiothrix spiculata
TGCACCCATATGCATTTACTCTCAATTGAATTCAACTCATGTCTCTGAAGGCTAAGGCTGTATCTAATTTTAGCAACTTTATATGACTTTTTCTTTTAATATCATAGGTGCCTTGCCTTTCTTTCTTTCTTTCTTTCAAGTTTCTCTTTACATTCAGCATATACATACAACTATATATTTCGAAATATTTAATCACATTTTATACTAATTCAATCTGATTTTTGTAATGAAAAACTTGATATGCAGATGAAAGTACACTAATATAATGATATGTAGAGATTATCAAATCCATTCCAGTTTATTAAATTACTTTTTCTGATGATATTTTTAAGCTTAATTGATATGGATTTCCCACCCCAGAGCAGTCACCGTTGTGTACTTTTCCTCAAGCTCTCCCAAACTTGAATATGAGGCGACACACCACAAAATAGCTTTCCATTGACTTGCTGTACAAAATGGCTCCCTAAAAACACCCGAAAACTCAATAATAAAGTAACTGGTTGCTTCAACACTGCCTTTTCTCATATGATTATGATCTCTTCTAAAACAAAATGATGATAAAAGTACACCATCAAGGCAAAAATGTCAAGATACTGGACGCTGAAGTAATAACGCCCCATATCACTGACAGCCTAATTTTGTATTACCAGAATCAAGCGCAAATTAAGGAAAACCCTTTAAATTCATCAAGGTGCAGTATTGTATCTACTTGTAGAATTGTGCCGTTCTTTAGCAGTCAATTTTGCAGATTTTAGAAATGCCGGATTGCGAGTGCTAGTTATTTAGTGTAGTGCGCCCATGAAAAAGTCTATAGTTTCTCTCAGAGTTATTTTTCTCTCATTCGCGGGTTTTTTCTTTCCAACGCTTGTTGTTAAGACCTTCTGCGTACTGATGCACTTATATACGCACGTAATTGCAGAGCGTGATTTGTCGATTTCGATTGTTTACGCTCACACTGTTGACGCGTGCGTTAAGAGTGGCGTACACGACATGATTTGAAAGGAAAAACAACTTTGAGAAATAGTATAGTAAAGGTACTAGAGCATGAGAAGGGGAAACTGGAGTGATCTCAGGCTTTTGTGAATACATGCCTTTGTAGTTTTAACTTGAAAGTACCCATGCATTATATGCAATGAATTTGACTGGTATTTTAAGTATTACAGAGGTAATTCCATAATTTGCGATTCAAAGATAACTTTAGAGTCCTTTGTTGTCTTAAGCTAAATTTTTGTTGACAGTATTATTGCCTGAGTAAGTACTAAGCCTGCAGAATTCGGGTTTTTTCACTCCCGGGACTCGTATTTTATTTTCGAACGGGTACCCGAGACTCGAATCATATTTTAAGATTCCAAATGTAAGTTGAAAAGGCACCAGTTGGAAACACGGAAGTAGTGCACAAGTACCAAAAGTTACACTCGAGTCTTTGCACGATACTGTAGGGCACATTTCAGGCTTAAAAACGGCTGATTTAATACCGTACTGACGCGTGTATAGTCCCACCATTTTTTTACCTCAGATTTTATTCAAATTACGAGTGGGACTTAAATCGGGGAACTTACATAAATCGACGTTTAATGTGGTAATATTATTTTCGCTGCTTCGTGGAGACGCCATTTTGACTACTACAATCACAATTGTGCATGTCTGACAAGTATGATAGCACCATTATATAACCGTGAACAACGCCATCTGTTGACGAACATTCAACAGTCTGTTTACTATTTTTTGTATCATACTTGTCAGACATGCGCAATCGTGATTGTAGTAGTCAAAATGGCGACTCCACGAAGAACAGATTGCAATGTTTGTAACAAAACATAGAGAAATCGGCGATCTTCCTGCAAGAGGCATCACATGTTTGATAAAGTTTGCGACTATTTTCGGAAGTAGATTTTGATATTTGATAATTTTTAAGGTCATTTAGCAACTTATGGCCGCCAGTGAAATGATTATTGGAATATTTTGGTAGTGATATAATTTGGCGACTCAACTTATGCACTGTTTTTCGGGTTTCGAGTAGGCAAATTTGGGACCCGGGACTCGAAAGCAAAACGGGACTCGAAAAAAACGGGACTCACTTGCAGGCTTAGTAAGTACTACTAGTGACAATATTTTTAATTAGCATTGATAAGATCATGAATCCATATGAAATGGATACATGTAAAATTAACACATGTTCTTCCAATTTTAAAGAGGGTTGTATGTGCAATACATTAATTTTTATGGGAAGAACTATATTTTTGCTCAATCTCAAGTGTCAATTTAAATATGTTAATGATTCTAAGTGGTGGTGTTGATAAAACAAAAATTCACAACTATTAATACATGTTGTAGAAAAGATGGTCAATCTTTCTCAATTTTGTGTATTGATGTCTTATGATAAAGAAACATTTGGAAAATGAGTATTTCGAGATGGCATCAGATTTGATTACATTAAGTAATTGTGTAACAATATTTTTATATGGTACAGTTCAAACAAATATTCATATTTTCTATTCAAATATACACACTTATGCTTTTCACATAATTTCTTCTATAATGATTCTTATGTGGTTTGTTTCAAAACAGCTCTCATAACATGTTACATATGCATTTATCTCCCCATTGAATTCATCTCATGTCTCCCAAGGCTAAATATATATCTAAATTTAACAACTTCAGGTGACTTTTTTCTTGTAATGGCTTGTGTGCTTTGCACATCAATTTTCTTTCTCTTAAAGGGGTAATCATTATCCAATTTTGATACTCAAGGCCATCTCTATCAAAATCGATTTTTTAGCTAAAAGAATCCTTGACTGATATTATATATATGTTACAATCCCCAAACTATTATTTCAAAAGGTGCTTGCATTTTTGAAAAGTGAGGTAAATGTGCCGTTTTCTAATTACTGTTGGTGTACTACTACACAGTAGCCTATGGGGATTGTTAAAATGCTGAAAAGCTTGTAACTTGAAAATGAATGGTCAGAATCAATTTAAATTTTCAGCATGCATTTATGTTTTACTCTTTTTATTTAGCCAGAAAAGAGGTGAGGTTATCATCACATCAGAATCATGAATTGCACCTTTAACTTCTTTGAATATATAAAGTAAAAGTACATTATTCATTCATATTATACTAATTGAATCTGATTTGTGTTAAATGCAATTACTAATAAAATTGATATGCAGATGAAAGTATACAAATATGGTTATATGTAGAGATTATTAAATTATTATTAACCACATTGCAGCCTATTAAATCACTATTTCAAATGATAACTTATGGATTTGAATTTCCCCGAACGCAAGTGTGCAGAGGCCGCCAGTGAACTGAATGTAATAAAATGCTGAAAAGCTTGTAACTTGAAAATGAATGGTCAGAATCAATTTAAATTTTCAACATGCATTTATGTTTTACTCTTTTTATTTAGCCAGAATAGAGGTGAGGTTATCATCACATCAGAATCATGAATTGCACCTTTAACTTTTTTGAACATATAACATATATATAAAGTATTTATTCATATTTATTAATATACTAATTTAATCTGATTTGTGTAAATGCAATTACTAATCAACTTGATATGAAGATGAAAGTATACAGATATAATTATATGCAGAGATTATTAAATCTTTAAAATTAATCACATTTGCAGCTTATTAAATTACAATTCCAAATGCTAACTTTGTTTGATTGATTTGAATTTCCCCGAACGTAAGTGTGCAGAGGCAGCCAATGAACTGAATGTAATAACTGATTTAAATCATATCATGATATTGTTAGAGGCATGTAAAGGTGTCTTAGTCTGGTTATAATTACAATTATTTACACAGGAGGTTTGGAACTATGTGTTGGTTCATCTAAAACCAGCCGCAAATTCAGAAAAATGTTTTACACTCCAGGTGAAAATACGCGATTCTGCAAATCAATTTCATGCAGAATCACAATCTTTGTACTTGCTTTCGAACACCGGCAATATTTAATTTGAGGGATATAATCCAAAGTATGAAAAATATATTTATTCTGAGTACATAGAGGTTGCATTTACAGTTAGATAGATGGACGGTCATATATATGTGAGTTTGATAAAAGAGTGAGTGCAATAAATTGTATTGGGACAGGCTTGGTGTCAGGAATAATCAGGAGATGCAAACAGTTTAAAATGATACATAACATGGTGGATGGAGGAAAAACAGAGCCATAAAACGTACCTCCTGATTTGTGATATTTGTACTTAAATATGTGAAGTATGTAAATCTCTCAGTAAATAGGAACTAAAAAGTGCACCAAATGACTTCAAACAATTGTTTCAAAATTTTCGTTTGGGTCAAAGGGAGCACACCATCATTTTGAATTCCTAATACTGAACCAAGTGTTTTGAAGGAAAATATACAGCAAAGTTGATTACCCAGAGTGCACATCATTTGATACCCAGAGTGCACAGGCTTACTTAAAACTCCCTAAACATATGTAGTCAAGTTTGATATATTCTATCAACCATGCGGATACCACCCCATAGCCTCCAAGTTGTCAAAACATTTCCATGTCTATTTACTTCCATCCAATATTCCAATAATAAGATTGTTGTGGATTTTTCCTGTCATCTTAATCTCAAGAGTTTATCACTTATTAAATTACTTGTTTGCCTCAATTTATTGAGTTCTTGTATTTGTTTCTTAATAGAAATATAGTATGGTGCTTGCATGAGAGAATGTATTTGGGTTGTGATAAATGTTTAAATTCAATCTTGATGAAAAGACAATGTTGACATAACATCCTGATCAGATGCAGAAGTTTATTTCAGAGGTTTGGAATTTTTACAACACCAACTAAAAATATGGCGCTTTATGTTTTATATTGTGTATATTTAAAATCGATATACTATGTTTTGATATCATATTATGTCAACTTATCCAATTCAACTTATGATCTTCTTAATGTAGAAGACTTTTCTTTAGAGTTATATCATACCAGTGTGCCAAAATGGTTAAAATACGCTTATAATGTTTTGGTCAGAGGGTATGTGATTTATATTTGTGAATTTATTAGAATTGAAGGTTTTGTAGGGATTGTGATGTGGCAAATAGTTGAATCGGGTGAGTTGAAATGGTAGCATGGGTGTCATTTCAGGGGGGCAACGTTTTAAAGGGTGGGGACATAATATCAAATTCCCCCCCCCCCTACGATTTTGAATACAAATGATTTATTTGCAAATTTCTTTACATTACCCACAAAAATATGTGTTAGGAACACTCTTAGAATGCAAAAACTGCTAGGGCTTCAGGGGTCGAAGCCCCTGACCCCCTCCAAGGGGCCTGAAACCCCCCCCCCCACACACACACACTTCAAAATGAAATGACGCCCATGCATGGTTTGTTATAGTGTTTTAACATTTTAAGGAGAATCCCACAGAATCCCATACAGGTGTCTAAACCCAAAATGGGGTGTGAATTCAAGTAATGTGTCTAAAACCAACAACACCTACAGCCACCCATAATTTGACGTCATGAAGAAATGTTTGGTAGTGAACATTTTATTTGGAGTATAAACCCCAACTGAAGAGTTTTGAGTCAATTAATTTGAGCAAATGTCTGTTATCACACCACTAGTGTACCAAATTCTGATGTTTTTGTAATCCCCCAAACCATCATAAATTCTAGACGTCTATACAAATGCATATTTGTGATTGATTGAGATTGAGTGGTAGACATTTTAGATTTCTTGTGGGGTTAAACAGACAGTAGAGTTTTTATATCTTTGACTGAAGTGGAATATTTCGACAAATTCTCATTCAGATTGTTTTGATTCAAGCAGTTCGAAATAATTGTGAGTTTGAACAGTTAAAAAGGCCATGGTATACAAGTTTATGTGGATATTAAATTTATGTGGACAGTAGAGTTTTTATATCTTTGACTGAAGTGGAATATTTCGACAAATTCTCATTCAGATTGTTTTGATTCAAGCAGTTCGAAATAATTGTGAGTTTGAACAGTTAAAAAGGCCATGGTATACAAGTTTATGTGGATATTAAAGGGGCATTGGACAAAATTTTGAAATTTCATTTGTTGATGATTTGCACTTCATATGTTAGAAAATAGCAGTCAATTACCAGAAATCGGGAAAATTTTGATCTTAAAACCTTCAGAAAATTAAAAAAGTTGAATTTTATTTTGATTGTTTGATCTTGGGTACGAGGCTATTCTTATAACGTATTTATTGATGCCTTACATCAAGAAAGATCCAAAGATTTGTTTGTAAAACATTCCTTTCACATCATAGATTGCAGATAAATAAAAAGAAATTTGGAGTTTGCATTAGATCTCCTAAAAAGACAAATTTTACAAAATTTAACTGTAGAGGGCAGTATTTATCATTGTCGACAGCGATAATTAAAAAATAAAAGAATATCTAATATTTTGGTATATTGGGTTTGAATTTTACAATGAAACTTTGCATGCTGTCATTATTACCGCTAATGCTTCAAATGATGCAAAAATCTCAAAATGCTTGGGGAAAAGTTTGGGGATGATGATGAACTTGTCCAATGCTCCTTTAAGGGTGCTGAAACAATTTTCCACAGGCATTGTTGAGCACAAAAAATGCATATTTTTGATGGCCAGTACCTCCAAAAATCATTGGCATACCTGTCAACATTTTCAAATTCTAATTCGGGAGACTTCTGTATGAGCCCAAAAGATACACCAAAACAATTTTTACGTAGCTTTTGAAACTTCTGAAGAAAAAAATAGTCTCCCAAGCGCACTGTCGACTCATAACGGTCTGATTTTCAATTTCTCAACAAAGTGTAGTGTGTACACGGTCTGTATTACACGCTAGCGGATCATGCGCGGTATATTTTTTTTAAAACGGGAGATAGCGGGTGATTTGTTTTTTAAAGGGTGAGATAACGGGAGATATTTTTAAAAAGCGGGAGATATGGCTACCCGATCGGGAGGTCGGGAGGGAGACTCCCGCCTAAATCGGGACTTGACAGGTATGCATCAGTCATCATTTTTTTTCATATTTGTCGTAGAGCTAAGGTCTTTATCTATCAGATAATACCAAGTTTGGAGTCACCAGTCATTTGTAAGCAAGAAAATGGCCTTCAAAGCAAGGCTACTTTACATGTTATATTAAGTCTACAAGAGTCTATTTACATAAATCAACAAGATATTAATATCTCGTTGCATAAATCTTACACAATTGTGATATCAACCTAATCAATAATGGGATAAATTTAATGTTTGAAATTCAATCATTAAGTTTATATCTAAATATTGTATAAAACATCTTGCAAGTTGAGGGTTACATAATGTAAGCAAGTGGTGTAGTTCTTTTGGTGCTCAGTGTAACAGTCATTACTATTATAGACAGAGACAGAAAGCTGTGTAAGACTTTCACTTTAAAAAGATAAATAGAAAACCTTAGGCATCCTCTGTAATGGAAAGATAGTATTAAATTTGAGACCATTGGGCTTTTACCACTGGTATTAGCTTTCACAGATCAACATTAGGTTTGAATAAGAATCAGACAGAAGCGGGACACAAGAGTCAAAAGTTGACATTCATTTCAATAATTAGGCGGATCACGTTTAGCTGTGTTATATAATTGAGAGTTTTCTTATTTGAAAAAGAAATACAATATTACTACTTTGACATTCATTTCAATAATTAGGCAGATCACGTTTAGCTGTGATATATAATTGAGAGTTTTCTTATTTGAAAAAGAAATACAATATCACTACTTGGTTCACATCAGCAATAGAAAGTAGTTCACAGACTTACTTTAGTTTGCATAATGTCAAAAGCATTATGTATTGGCACATTCAATATATTTGAAAGTAATTATTTAATATAAAATGACTCTAATTTGAGCTGAGCCTCAAAGATTGTTAGTAAATTATATTGGAATTGATCATTGTGTTTGTCAGTAGCTTTGGATTGTCTTGAATTTTATGAGGTTGCCGTTGATTTGGATGAGTTGTGTTTTTTATGTTTGGTGGCTTGCAAGAGTAGGGCATGATGATGATCTTGTATCTCAGTCAGATATCAGAATTTATAGTGAGAACTTTAAAAATCTGTGTATTGATAGTGTAATAACCTTCATTGTAAATACACTGGTATGCACTTCATATAAAGGGGTAACCAAACCAAATTGCAACCAAACTCCATATTTACATGTGATTTCTTCACACAATGTTATGAATATCATGCTTTTTGATACCTCTCATATTTATATCAACATTGACCAAAGGTTTTAATTTTGATGTGTACGCTCAAAAATGGCTTACACTTAAAGAAGTAATGAATGGAAGATCAAACTCTTAAAAATACATTTAAAACAAGACAAAACAAACAATCACAATGATTTAGGAAAATCATTTTGTTAAAAAATGACAAAAGTGTCCTATTTTTAACTATGTACAAAAGGTTAGTTACAGAAAGAATACTAGTGTACATTGAATAGAACTCAGCTGTTACTTTAAAAGAAAACTCTTTTGAGATTCTCAATTGAAAACATAAAATAGTGGGAGACTTTGAATGTCTACTTAGTACAAAAAAGGTTATGTGGACGTGCCGCAAATTTGTGTAGCAAAATCAGGCTTTCTGGTATTCCAATCGGTCCTATTTCTTCCCAAAATGTGGTTTTTTTTATGGGTTTTCTTTTCAAAATTTTTGCGATAATTTGCGCCAAATGCAAATGCTGCACATTTTGACATTTCTTACCAAAATGTAGAAAATTTTGCCAAAATAGAGCAAATTTTGACAGAAAAAAATGAGAATTTTGATTAAATTTGGCTCAAAATTGAGAAGATTTGGTATATGGATGGGTCAATTTTTCTTAAAAATTGGTATTTGGATGGGTGGCTTTTTAACTTTCCCAGAGGCACATCCCTACCCAAACCAAATTTGAGTACCCCCACCCCCCTGGGATGATACTGAGTAATGGATCTACAATGGTTATGTAAATAACACCTTGCTATGGGATATGATTACTGTTGTGAAGTTAAGTACCATGTATTGTACGTAAGGTCTGAATTAGACTGATATTTCAATATAAAATGAACGATTCCTTGGTTTGGGGTTGGAATACATGGAGTCCTTTGTCGTTTGAAATAGATTTTTGTTAATGACCCAGAGCACTGATAATGAAATTAATGGTGTTCATGATTTACATGAGTAAGATATGTAAGCGGGTCATGTGTGCGATTTAGTGATAATTGCTGGAAAAGTTTATGTACAAAAATCTTTAAAGTACTTCACTCTTTACTCATTTTTTAACTTCTTTTCACAAAATTTCTTCCGTCAAAATTGCTATGTTAACACGTAGTTAAATATTGTGCATATATCTCAAGTTTGCACAGAATGTTACTCATGATGTTTTTTTTCCATAATGATATGAAATTGAAGCATGCTAGGTTCCTGTTGAATAAATTAATCAATCAATGATACAAGTACTTGCATAACATGCATACCCCATGAAGGAGTCTATTCGTACAGGGGACCCACGGCTTTACGTGACTGTCCGACCACGGAGCAAGTAGAGTAAAGTTTCTTGCTCAAGGAAACAAGGAGACGAAAACCGCCCGGCCCGGCCCGGGGCTCGAACCCACAACCTCTGTATTATGAGACCCGTGCTCTAACCGTTCGGCCACGCTCCCCTCATAAATGACTGCATCCATGTTACGGTTTTAGCATAGTACACATAAGTACATTATGGAAAAAGCTTAAGATTACATAGAGCATTTTGTGATGTGTTGCTGATAATTCTGTAACATATAAAGGTATTTTTGACACAAAAAAATAATGATGAACTCGCATTAAAATAACTTAGCCAAAAATGAATATTTGAGCTAATAAATTACATTGAGATATAAAGTTGGTAAACTATTAAGAGAATATTTTGTTCCCAATGTAGCGATAACTTAAATAAGATAGGTTAGGCGATGAAAACAACTACAACCCTGTTTCACGAGCGAGCGAACCTTTCAAGTAGGATCGGTCAAATTGTTTCTAATTTTTTTTAACCTAAAATTGCCAAAAAATCTGGAAAAAAATAAGAGAAAAGATGAAACATTTTTACAAAGAATTTTTTTTTGGCCAAAAAACGGCTGATGTTACATGATTTTTATCAAAACTAAAAAAAAATCTTCCAAAATGCAAATTTACGGTCCCGTAAAACAGTTTTTTCCAGTCACCTTAGGAAAAAAAGTGTTTCGAATTTTCTTGCAGCATTATGATGGAAATCTAGAATTTTATATACTCTTCTTTGTAAATTATTTTGATATGAAATGTGAGCATACATCTGAACATGGAATTATTAAGTTTTGTAAATTATAGTCCCTTGTAACTCCTCATATATTTTCATTTTTATAAAACACTTCACCTCCGTACCAGTAATGGTGTATTGGTGGTATTGTGTCCCCTTCCCCAAATGTGCCCCTAAGTCAGCAATGACTTACATGACTTCCTTATAGATAATATTAGTCTTAAGAAAAACAGAATAAACTCACTATGTGTACATCATATTTGTTTTGTATGCAGCTATTCTAGTAGCCGCTATGTAACTCTAAACCGGGTCAAAGGAAAAGTTGTGTTTAAACAACGACACCAGATGTGACAGTGTGTGCCATCGTAACGCACTTGTTTCCCCATTTAGAGAGTTCTATTGATTTTACTTAGAATACGCTTGGCTGGGGAAAGATGATTCATGGTCGGAAAATTTGTTAACTTTTGAAAATATGGACTTTTGATCCAATAAATTGAGATATGTGGTTCTTTTAAAGGAAATGAAGATTTTAATGTCAAATATAGAATATATTAATTAATATGAATAACTAATCACCAGACAGAGCTGAATATTTCGTGATGTAAATGCAAGAAAGTTGTATCTGCAATGGCTGCCTTAAAGCAATACTATAAAGTGTTAAAAATGAAGCATCCCTGTCACCCATGACTTTTGATTTTTGAGCTTATTGGGTTTGTTTTGGGTAGATATGAATACCCTCCAAAGGATTTGGCTCAAAGATGTTTACTTTTTCTGTTATGGCCATTTGTTGAATTAAATTCGGGATCCCAAATTTAATTCCACATGTGTTAGTATAGGAATGCATGCATAAGCTTTTTATCCATTTTTTTGGTGGGAAAACAATTTTTTTCACAAAATACACTTGGAAACGTTTTTAAATAGTCACATTCCTCCATTTTATGCTGTTTTTACTGTAAACCATTTTGATCAAAATCTTATAGTATTGGTTTAAGTTATTTTTATTTAACACCTGGTCACTAGAATGTGAAAAATACCTCAAAATTTCCCCCACCAAATAACAGTGGCTCATGAAATGGTTCTTCAGATGATGCACCTGGAGAACCATTTCAAGAGCCACTGACCAAAACTTGAGATATATACGGTGTGCAATCAAAATTAATGACAAATGGCAGCTATTGCAGATATGTCTTTCTTGCACTCGCATCACAATTTGAAATCAATCGATAATGAAACCAATGATTATCATCCATGTGACTCTTTTTATAAACAGCACAAAGTACTGAAAATTTTTGACCAGCCCAGATTGCTTTCAAATTTTTCCACTTCAATAATTTTTGAAAAAATGTATCCAAATATAATCTTATTTCACTCATTTATTTTCATTGTGTCACCTTAAATATCATGGTGAGAGCCAATATGAGGAAGATATGAATACAAATTGCCTGCTACAAGAACTGGGAAAGAGTGATGTCTAGTTATGAATGTTTTATTTACCTGTGTTTGTCACAGACAAGATTTCTGATAAGATTCAATTGATGTTAGATTTACTTGGTTTGATTGATTTGATCTTTGAAAAGATAAACCAGTTTGGGAAACAAATTGTGGAAATAGAAACACTGTTAGTTAGCATCACCAAGAATGAAATAAGTTTACATTTTTTGCCGGATATTGCCATTTTTGTTGATTATTCTATGTTTTTTTATGATTTTAATACATTATTTTTTGTGGAATCTTCTTAAGTCCCTTTCAGCCCTGATTGAATAAGCGTGAACTTCTAGTACATTGTTCTCTATCTATCGATCTATGTGATCGATTAAATGATTGAATATATCGATCTATGTGAGCGATTAAATGATTGAAATGTGTCAGTTACATGTGTCCGAGTAGTTTTTAAACAATTCATGACAATCATATCACAAACACCTTCCCTTACAAGATTATTTTTCAGAAATATGTCAAACTGTTGTAAGTTAGATTGTGATGATTGAGTTAAGTTCTAATCAGCTCCCCAGTACACTTGGGTTGATAAATTAACTAGAATGAAGCGCTAGATATACTTTACATTCTAAATTTTCACATTATGAAGAATGTATTAAATGGAGATCTATTTTTCATCCCATTGCACATTTTCAAGTGCTTACTGATGGGTTGTATAATGTTTGATATTGATTCTACGGCCTAGATCTATTCATGGTAAGCTAATCTCTTCTTTCCATTATGGTTATGATTTACACAATGGTGAAATTGGACGTGGGAAAATGTTCATTCAGAATGAAAGTTTACACCATTCTTAAAAACCAATCATTATGAGAAAAATTCTGAATGAAAATGTCTACAAACTACAAAAATGACTGAAGTATATCTAGCGCTTATGATTAACTGCATGTTTTAGTGGACCTGACAAATTTATCCAATGTAGTACCAAAAGCTTGTGTAGAATTTGAAAATATATACATTCTAAAAAAAAACATGTTGTTGTTTTTTCAGGATGGTGTCATGAGATCATTGGAAGAAAAGATGATCACTGACATGTGTGCATCGCCAAATTGCCCAGAAAGCCAAAGGTTTCAGGTGCCAGGAAGCTGTTGTGATTATTGTGAAGGTAAGGGCTATGGTTTGGTCTTATCCGTCCCATGATCCTCCATCTCTTATGGAAGCTGTAGATGAT
>JXSR01S071635.1:60906-72376 GCA_000969725.1 Ophiothrix spiculata
AAATATCTTTGATTTGTTTCAAGTCTAGGCTGCTCCAAAGCCAAAGGTTACTTATTCTAAATGCTGGAAAGAACCTCAAAGGTTAGGCCTGCTGTCAATACATGGACCTTTAAATCAACATGCAGCAGCTACTTCCGGTATCTCAAATCACTTAAACTGTTGCAAAATCCGAAATACATCACCAATGTCTATGATTTAACTTTTGTAATAAAGGTTACAATCTTGCAGATGCAAAACATTAATTGATTCAAGTCTGATGCCATCATTCACAATGCCAGGTTAACTTGAACCTGGTAGGAGCTAGGCCATCTTTAAACGCACCACCCTATATATTATGTAATATGACACTCTTTAATGAGTAATATAGAGCACACGCAGTGTGACTGATCATAGACCTTAGCTTCCAGGATCTGTGGACTGATAGACATATATTACCAATGTTATTGTGGTTACTTTGTAGGAATAATGCCAAGAAGGTAGTTTCTGAATATTCAGGGACCCCTCCGATAAGAATCAGTAAAACCGCTTCCCTGGTAAAACATGTCAAACACGCCTTTCTATAGTAGCACTGAAAGAATTAACATGGGGAGAAAATCAAAAGTAATTTGTATATCAGACCCAGAAGAAATTGAGTACGGTATCATGGTTTGCTACTTTGCATGTAATGCATGAAACAAGAGTATGTCAGTCATAAGTTAACTTCCCGCTTTTCCTAAATATCTGTAAAGTTGTTTGGATTCTCGTTATCATCATTGGTACATGTATCACAGTTTTAAAGATAAATAATGTGGAGAACATTGTTTTTTTAAAGCGATCAAAATCCAGGGTCCCCCTTGCTCTGAGGAGCTTGATTTTAATTATCATACATAATCGAGAAATACCAGGCTTAGGCCCAGAAATACTAGGTTTACATTGAATGACATTTTAATAAATTTAAAATGATAACAGTTGGTCCTTTTAGTAATTCTATAGAGCAGCTGTTCTATGCCGAGTTCTACCCTCCCGGAGTAAAAAATCAATTTGATACAATATACCAGGTTAGATTCCAGTACAGTATTTAGAAGAGCCAGATAGTAATCAGTGCTGTGTAATGGTGGAGGGGAGCGTGGTCGAGCGGTTAGAGCACGGGTCTCGTAATACAGAGGTTGCGGGTTCGAGCCCCGGGCCAGGCGGTTTACGTCTCCTTGTTTCCTTGGGCAAGAAACTTTACTCTAATTGCTCCGTGGTTCGGATAGTCACGTTAAGCCGTTGGTCCCCTGTGCGAATGCGCCTTCTTGGGGCGCTGCATACAGTGTAGGGTCAATTCGGGTAATTTCGAGCAGTCGAGTAACTTCAATCACTTGGAATCCTGAAATTCATGAATACTTCTGGACAATGAATTGTGCATATAACGATCAAAATTGAGGGCAGGCACAGTTTAAGGTGGGTAAGATCGCTATTGTCAACAAAGATCATGCCATAAACTTGAAATAAAGTTTGTCTATGTACGAACTTACCCGACACATGAGTGAATTTACCCTGCGGCAATATGCATGACTAATATGACCAGTGGCGACATAGTGAACATACCCTATGGGTAGTGAAGATACCCGAAAAAAGTTGTAGGAAAGATTTGTCTTTTTCCAGCAAGTTAAATAGTTAATGTTTGATTTGAACCTATGACAAGCTTCCTCGAAATACATGGCGTCCCTGAGCCATCAATTATAATATGTTATGCGTCCAATCATAATGAAGAAAATTTCATTTCAACAGCACGTCGTTTGAAAGTTAGTGAAGATACCCGAATTGACCCTATACCTGGTGAGTCTATAGAAATGGTAATATGACAAAAGCATTTTCAGCTCTGAACCAGGGCTAGGGTCCCCCTTGTGCACTTACGGGATTCTAAAACACCTTTTGCACTTAAGTGTTACGGTGCATCTTCTTTACTCATCGTACACACTCGATGATAACTTGTTTTTAAATATTAGTTCTTTTTCAATTTCAAGATTTGGAAAAAATACAAAATGTAGGTCCCTAATTTTCTTTTTCGTTTTTAGCTGCACGTTTTCATTTTTGAAAACTTAATCAATAAAATCTCAGTATAACTTATTAAATGTAAGGACCAAAACGTAACAAAACAAATTTATTTTTAACAATATTTCAATTATTGTTAAACTCAGCTCGTGCCAAATAATGATTAACAATATAATTGCGATGGTCGTAGATAAATCTGTAGTTTTTGACATTATGTTTCAACTTCATGTAACCTGCCTGATACAAACTTTATGATGGGGAAGTATGGACTATGGGAAAATTGCTTTAAATAACATATATATGTACTATCTCCAATTAAATTAGAAGAAACTACAAACTAATGATGTTATCATTAGTCATTGAGAGTGCCATAACGTTACTTTAATTCAGTCACTTCCTCCTAATATTTGCTATCATATAGCAATTACTGTGTTATGTGCATTTGATATTTAACACTTACAGCTAGCTACATATATATGTAGGAGATTTCAATTTGTGAGTTAGATCAAGGAGGATGAATATAGGACATGACAATTAGTGGAAATCGTAGCTCTTTCATTTTTTTAGAAGGCTCCGTCCCGGGTTTAAAAGAGGATGGTATAATGTTGAAATACTTAATCAGAATTTTCTTTATATTTTAAAAACTTTATTTTCCCTTTTTATCGCGAATAAACACTTTTAAGCAGAATCCGCCGGGGCACGAACCACGAATCCCAAATTTCGAGTTATAGATTACAAATTTGTTTTTACCCTGTATCAGAAATCACAATATACATTTGATATGTACATTAAAAATAATGATAACGATATATCCAGAGTGTCATTTCTTCTGATGACATTTCCACCAATTAGAGTTATCTAACATATTGGTTTATTTCCTTGCATAGGAAGCTGACGAAATCTGCATATAAATATACATTTCAATATGTTTCTATAGTCAAATGATAGTTATACAATCATTTTGCAAACTGACGCTGGAGCTCTTTGAGTGCCCATGTATTTTGCCAAACTTCAATACTTCATACATACAAATTGTTTGTACCGGGTTCACCGTTGGGCATGTTTAAAGGCGAAATTAAAGCTTTCGTCAGGAATACCTCAAGACAAATAACCCAATGAAACATATAGGCCGCCACTTGCCGACAGATGGCTCTGAAAAGAGCCGTGTACTGTAGACCACCCCATGTCTTATGGATGCACAAAAAGAACACATAACTATAAAGGTAATTCTGACAGAATCGCGCAATGCAGTGTATTACGTAGGTTCTCTTTATTACGGTAAAGTAGGTTGCTGGTTGCCGGCCCGCCATTAAGCTAGTAGGCTCTACCAATTGTTGAAAGAGCAAGAAAAATATTGAATATAATTGATACGCTCACTTTTTACTCTTTGTTAAATAAAAAAAAATGAAATAGAATAAACTATTATCTTTATAGCTCATTGAACGACATAGATTGTGTGTAATAGACCTTTGTCAAAACAATGTAGGGCCTACTTTCAATATATATACTTTTTAGGAGACAATAGATTCATAAAATGAACTATATAATTATTAACACATTAAAACTAGAATTAAATAGAGATGTAACAGACTGAAAGTACTGTCCATTGTTTCTCGACACTCTCAAGAACAGCCGGTTTCAAGTTGTAAATGATAGATAATTTGTTTTCCTTAAAACTTATCAGTTAGAAGTTCAGAGTTTAAAATGGTCAATTTCCTATGTCAATGAACGAAAACTGAAAGCATTATTCCTTATTATTACTAATACTGATAAAAAATATAAAACAACTTATAGACATTAAGGAAAAGCGAGGGTTAATATATGTGACCGTCCAGCCCGTATGAGCAGTAAATGCCAGAAACTTCGTTTTGCGCTACAGGTGAAAATACATGTCAAGGTCGTAATTTGCCGAAATTGATTTTTTGACAGATTCACAATTGATTTTTGACAGATTCTCAAATTCACAAAATACCAGCAAAGTTTCATTTCAAGAAAATGATAGGAAATGTAAAATAAATTGGCATATTCCTAAGACGATCAACAGAAAATATAGGGCTTAATAATCTTTTAACGCGTATATCTCAGTTATATATTTTACTCCCTGACAACCTTTGACGGACCATAACTTGACTTCTGGAAATCGTGTGGAGTTCATTAAGGTGTCATTTTAAACCTTAAAGCATGGTCTTTGCAAATAATTAAAAAAGTGAAAATGACAAGAGCTGGCATTTACTGCTGTTTTCGGTGGACGGTCACATATGACTGACATGGCCTACTCTTGTTTTCATACATTATAAGCAAAGCATGATTCTGTAAAGAGCTCTATTTCCTCTATGTCTTTTAGCATGTTTAGAAGAAAACGTCCTTAGAATTTCTCCTAGAGAAAGAATCAGCAAGATCCTTTCAATGCAACTGCTGCGAACCACAGAAACCGTTTACCATAAACTCTTGTTTGACATGATTTACAAGGGACGTGATTTAGTTGATTCTATTCTAAAGAGTCCTTGAATGTTTAGAAACCACTTTCTTGGCATCATTCCTATGAACTTAACCACTATCAGTCTGAGTCAAAGTTGCATCAGTCAGATTGCAGTTTGTCACTTCTTTTGTTCTCTAATTTACCGATCCTTTAAACACTCGTGAAAACTTGGTCACAAGAATTTATAATGATGTCGAATTTCCCATTCTCAGGCACTTGGATTTATCAATTTACCCGTTATTGCCGAATTTAATTGTCTAGTTTCCCCCAGTTACCTGGTTACTAAAATGTTTATGTTAGAACACGAAGGTCACGTTACTATACTCTTTTAAAAAAATCTCCGCAAGATTAGGTGGACAATACCAAGAAGGATGACAATACAACAGGTTTGGATTAAGATACTATCACCATGTTCACTATGATTACCGTGTGTTTAATTTACGGAAAAGCTGATAATCTCTGCGTGCAAAGCATTCCTGGATCCGGGCACTGGATAAACAAATTGGCAATTCATGATTCACTTTTCATCCTCAAAGTCACTTCTATCAAAATTGACTTTTTTAACTTAGTAAGAATCCTTGACCGGTGTAATGAGACTGAGTGTCCCCCATAACCAGGAGTCCGGGTCTAATTGAACTACACGGAATAAGCCGCAATCAATGATTTATTGATCGTACATGTACAAGTACGTTCTACACAAATGAATAGTAGCTAGGACGCTCAGTCACACGGACGCTGTATTTCATTACGCCGGTATGTGACATTGACAATCTCCAAATCATTCTTGATCGCAAGTCATAAATTGGTCATGCCAATACGCGTTATACGGGGGAGATGTAACATAAAAACTCTCTATCTCTCTCTTCGTAGTTCAATGTTGTTTTATTCAAGAAGTTTAATACCTACTGCAACATGTTTGGTATCATTATGTGGGCAATTTAATTGTCTTTCAAATGCAAAACTTTCAGGACAATTGAACAAATATTATGAGATATTATGGTTCAAAATGTGAACCAAGTCAACGGGGAGGTGGTGGCGGAAAAGACGGTAGCGGAAAAGTCCATTGACTAGTACACAAAAGTGTGAACAATTACCAATCTTTCGACAGTCGTCATGCTTAAAGTTGAAATCGTACAAGAATAATTTTTCGCACACTTTTTAAATTAAAAAAACCAACATATCTCTTCATGCCAAAAAATTAATGGTAGGTGATGTGTTTGATATAGTTTAACGAGGATAGGGTATTTTGGTTAAACCTTATCATTTATATAGAAGTTCAGCGTTTAATATCCATTATTTTCTATATACTGTAGATGAATAAAAACTGAAAGTGTTGTTTTGTTTTTATCACCAACGCTGATAACGAGAACCAAAACAACTTACAAATATTTAGGAAAAGCGGGAAGTTAACTTATGACTGACATACTATACTCTTGTTTCATGTATTACATGCAAAGTAGCAAACCATGATACCGTTCTCAATTTCCTCTGGGTCTGATGTAAAAATTACTTTTGATTTTCTCTCCATGTTAATTCTTTCAGTGCTGCTGCAAAAAGGCGTTTATCAATACTCTTGTTTGACATGTTTAACCAGGGAAGTGGTTTTTCTGATTCTTCCCAGATAGCAATGCTTGGTTGGCCCAACATTGGCAAATGACATTGGGCCCATGTCATTTTGTCCATCGGGCCCCTATCGGTGCGATGTCATTATTGGCACGATGTAGGACCAACGTCGACATTGCGTCGGCATTCGGTAGGTTGAATATTGGGCCAATGTTGGGTCAACCAAACTTTGCTATCTGGGAACACATCGGCTTTTCATCGGCCCAACATTCAGCCAACTGTCAGAATGCCAATGTATGAATGACGATGGCCCGATGGACAAAAGGACAAAGGGTGCGTACATTGGCCCAACGTAACTGCCTACATTGGTCCAACGTTGGGCCAACTAAGCTTTGCTATCTGGGTTGTCGGAGGGGTCCTTGAATATTCAGAAACTACCTTCTTGGCAGTGTTCCTAAAACGTAACCACATAATATATGTCTATCAGTTCTATATTACTCATTAAAGAGTGTCATATTACACAATATACATATATACAAAGGTGCACATACTAGTATATATAAATCGGGGAATCGGGGTATGATGCGAGGAATTTGCTACAGGAGACACTACCACGAGTCGCTTATTTTACCGGTATACATGTTTAATTTCCCTCTCTCAAGCACTTTGATTTATTGATTCAACCTTTATTGCCGATTTGAATTATCTGGATTGCTTAATATACCTAAGGTCACTTTACTATCGCTAAGAAATTATTCTAAAAACAAGTTTGTAAAATAATAAGGGGATTATACAAACCTATAGGTTTGGCTTAAGTTGTTATCACCGCGTTTCCCAGAAAAGCTCAGGTTTTGGCTTTACCAAATAGACAGAAAGTATGTAAAGTTCGCATTTCATAGTCCATAAAATGAACTCTTAAACAGAATTTTGTTTCAATTCAATCGGTAATCTAGAAAGACGTTACACTTAATGTTTCAAATTTGGCCGGTTCTGATTTTTAATCATTATCCTTTTATTGACTCCTTCAACCGCAGTATTTTTACATAGTGTTATTTTTATGTACACCATGTTATATTTTCTTTTATCTATATTGAAAGCAAAGGCAGATGTGGCGAATTTTCCATACCATTCCTTGACATCTTTACTTTATTTGTGCGTGACATCAACAATTGTGAACGTGGACACACAAATTTGCACCTATACTGTTTTTTGTTTAAATCAATCAATCAATGATACACAGTACTTGCATGACATGCATCCCCATGAAGGAGTCTATTCGTACAGGGGGCAACGGCTTTACGTGACTTCCGAACCACGGAGCAAACAGAGTAAAGTTTCTTGCCCAAGGAAACAAGGAGACGAAAACCGCCCGGCCCGGGGCTATTTTTTGTGACACGTCTACCCAAGGGGGGGGGGGGGAGTTTATCCCTAATTAATTGGTTTTGCTATCAATAGATAGGTATGGGCCTTCCCCTATCCAACGATACCAAGATCACAAAAATCGGCCGAGGCGTTACGTAATTATGACGTCGTAAAGGTCTTCCAGGTCGAAAAATCTGAATTTTGGCAAAAGTGGCCACCAAAATCCAAATTTTGCTTTAAAAGGTCTAAATAACGGAATGTCATCGGGGGTTTTGCTAATAAAGAAGGGAATGGTAATTCTAACATGCCCTGCAAGTTTCGGCTTCATAGCATGCATATATTTTTCAAAATGGCGTCTTAAAATATTCCGTGGCTTCACCCCCCCCCCTACACCCCAATTTTGACGGCCTATCCTATAACCCACCTTAGGTAGTACTCCCCTACGGGGTAAACCTTGGGTAGACGAGGGTTAAAATGTTAATTTCGAAAAAAAATTAACATAGTGGTGAAAATTTCGCACCACGAGGAAAATTCTGAATGAAATGACTACAAAAATGACAGAGTGTATCTAGCCTTTATGTTCTCAGAATATTTTGGCCATGGTGTAAAATGTTTTAACATTTACCAAAATGTTCATAATGGTGCATTACGGCACATTTTGCAATGATAACTCATCTGTGGCATTTTGATAATTCATGGTACATTACTTTCATTGGTAATCGTTGTTTTCAAACAATGCCATAATTATCCTGGGCCGTATTGTCTTAACATTCAGCAGATTTAAGGGAAACTCTTAAAAAAACTTGCACTTAAGTGTGCTTTATGAATACGGCCCCTGGTCTTTTCATTAAATCTGTTATCTGTCCTTGACAGGTACTGTGTATTTTATTTTGAAGAAAAGTTTTGCTCACCAATTCATATTTCTCCTTTTTTCATTTGGAATGTTTGTCACTGTATGATTTTTTAATTATTCTAATCGGATTTTAGCGGATTATTGTCTATAAACTTGAGGTCAGTTGTCTGCATTTTACAAATGGTAAAAATGACAAAATGTATCTATTTCTTTACACTCTGCAACTTGCTATGGAAGAGGTAGCGTCGATCGAATTGCTGAATATATGGCACCTCTACTTTAAATTTCATATAAAAGTTACATTGAGGGTTGTTGTGTACGCTATATGTATTTCTTATGTAGAAACACTCAAGAAAATACATGGGCTCGGTCTTTGACATTGGATTGTCAGTGGTATCCTTCACGCATAAAATTAGCGGATTTCCGAAATTATTCTGTGATTTCCTGTCCAGCATTGAAGCTGCTCACCCAGCTCCTACACTTTGCCATTCTACCATATCATCTGTATTTAAGAGATTCTTATTTGCAGATTGTGGCACATATTTACGCAGATTTTGAAGATTTGGATAAGGGTTTAGACTAATGTTTTTGCTTTTTGGTCTGGGGATCATGTACTTGGTGGTTTATATACTGTCAATGGGGAATTCTGTACATCTGATTAAGAAAGGGTGTGGTTTAGATAATGCTGATAATGTAGATATATCATCACGGCAACAGTTGTCTCACACATTCTCCTATACTGACCTGCATTCAGGGACGTTCAATGTTTAAGGCGTTTTCATATTAGAACTGAATGTATACCTTATCATTATTACGGTCGAATTGCTTATGTCTTTTGTTATGTAATATAAGTGTAAGAGCAGAGTCTGGTCCCCCACCGGACTGAATTTAAGAAAAAATGTATTTAAAAAAATTGCTCATATTAAAAAGAATTCAGTTATTCCTAGCATATTCACGATATTGTTTTAAAAATATAACAATGTCTATATAAAATATCATATTATCTTAAAATCCTGTTTATCCTATCGTATGTAACTTGGCGTAAATTAGTGTAGATTGTAGAAAGACTTGTGAATGAATCGTATATAAATACACAACTTGCTTAGAATGGATACTGAACAATGGAAGAATAAATCATTAATGTCTAAATTCCACTTTCCGCAAGACGTTATGTTATAAACATATTCTTTTACTTTTTCTTAACGAATTTGACATTATATTCATTGAAACAGGGTCACGAATATCAGTACGTTGGTCATTTCATTGTTATGAAATCATATTAAAACACCAGAAAATGCAAATTATTAGCTGGACTCCAGCCAATCTTATGTTCCCTTTCTTGAAACATTTTAATTAAATTTATTTTCTATGTTATAACATAATTGATGACCAAGAAACATAATTATTTTGCTTCAATTCAACGTAAATTTATATATAAGTAAACCCCAAAATACGATTCCAAACTTTAGCCATTTTGTAATATTCTTAAAACAAAATTAGAAAAAAATGCATCGTTAGAAGCATCGTCTATTTATTTCGGACCATTTGGACATACAATTTGTTTTTAGTTGGAATCTAATCTTGCCCGATTTTGACAAAACCAACCAAATTTTATTCTTCAGCTAGCAACGCTTTGAATTAAAAAGTTTGCATATTCTGTCGAGAGCCCCGGTTATGGACTTTTTTATTTTAGGAACTAATAGATGGTTCAAGTACTTCAGTGGGACAAAAAGGGGTTCTTATAATATGTGCGCTTTTTTTCAAATGCTACGCACCTCAGCATTAACTAAAGCTGCATGAGGTGCTGAGCAGTTAACGATAATATATTTATGCGCGTTAATATTGCGTACACGCGACGCCTATATATACGTGCATGTAAATTGTGCAATGGCAACGTTTAATATACAATCAGAATAAGAATCTGAATCTGACTATGGTATAGATATAAACTTTAACGATATATTTATTCTTTTATATACATTGTACGCACACCGGCGTTACTATTACCATCATTACATGTATGACCAAACATGCTAGATATTTGTGTTGTGACTACAAAGTGGAAACGTAATACATTTATAATGTATAACATTTTATATAAACGATAATGTGAATCTGATTAAGAAATGCATACAATTACACTAACACTTTCTTTCTTAAAAACACTTACCGAATCAGGGAACTTTAATGGTATTGGTATGAGTGCTAAAGGTGTAATCAGTATAACGAGATAGTGAAAATTTCGTCGAAAGGTTCCCCAACAGGTTGTTGAGCCCTTATTTCCTTCACCCGCGTCTTCTTTACCGCCCATTCTGCCCGTTATTATCTATCCGTAACTTAAATCAAAATTAAATTCCAAGATTGATCATTGTAGACATCCAAACTTTCTCATTGCAAACGAGACAGTATATCCATGTTATGTTCCTTTCGGTCATAGCCTTGCCTTAACTGATTTGACATAAACTCATTAAAGTGTGTCTGTACTTGGTCCTTATCCAATTATGTGTTTTTACTATGATCAAAACTTCTGAGTCCTTATAGCTGTGCGTTATAATCATGGTAAGTGTAGTTTTATTAGAGAAAGCTGCCTTAAAGATGCATGACTATCTGTAATGATTAAGTTAACATTATGTGCAATAAACTTTAAATTGCTTTCGGTTATTTTCAGTTTCACTTATTTGAGCAAATTTGGAAGGGAAATCATAGGGATTACTATAGTAGAGCATGCAGTCGGTCCTAAATTGACCAAGGTCCTGAAGATACAAACAGCTCGTACGACAACTTGAAAACGCAGGTCTGCCTGATTATAATATGATGGAACCGAAAATACATGCTTTATGATATTACCATTTAGGCTACATAGTCTCAGTTTGGCTGGCGTACACTGTTAAAACACTGTTTAAAAATTTTGCTGTTTAAAAAAAAAGTTGTTTAAATTTGTTTTTTAAAGTTTTAAACAACATTGTTCAGTTTGGTATTAAAGCGTGTTGTCTTAAACAATGTTGTTTAAATTTTAAAAATGTTGTTTAAAGTAAAGATTTTTAAACAACCACTTTATCAATAGATCATCGTACAACCTTGTTTAAAAAATATTGTACACAATAGAAAGACTTGTGAATGAATCGTATATAAATACACAACTTGCTTAGAATGGATACTGAACAATGGAAGAATAAATCATTAATGTCTAAATTCCA
>JXSR01S071657.1:58440-72431 GCA_000969725.1 Ophiothrix spiculata
GAATTTCATTTTCAGAAGATTTTCGTTGTTGAAAGGTATTCAAACACGCCACAGAGTTATTCATCGCGAATCAACAACTCTGCATCAGATGCGTCTGCATATTTAGCTAAAGCCAGCCTCGCGCGATAAAAATACGCAGACGCATGGATGCATCGTTGTTGATTCGCGATGAAATACAACTCAGTGGCATGTTTGAATACCTAAATAAAGAATATGTTATCATGATACCTGCCTTCTTGGCCTGTGCCAGAGGTAAACGATTAAGTACAAAAGAAAAATTATTAAAGGAAAAATACTTTCTATATCAGGAATTTTCTTATATCAGATTTCTTTATTCTCACCATAATGCAATATTTTTCTCTATAAAGTTTGACAGCTCACCATATATTTTATCAAAAGATGATTTTCTATTTAAATGAGTCACCAGCAAGCTCCTATGCTGTAAGGATAGACCAAGTGTAGACCCAGATTTGTATATAGAATATTTTGCTTAGAATATTTTATGATAATGACATGACAAAATGATTGGACTAAGGATAAATATTGTTTTATCCAATACAGGGTGAGTCAAAATAAAGTGTAATCTAATCAGTGATTTAATATAACCTGTTCCTTTTATTCTTTTGCAAAATTGTTCCTGTATGAGATGTCATATTTCATTAGCTTTCGTAGAACATTTATTGTGTTGAAATCGGGCCAAGCATTCTAAGGTTATAGTCATTTGAGTGGAGGTACCCGATTTGAAAGGCAAACGAACTACGCTATTTAGTTTATGTACGTACGTACTGGTTACAAATCCTGTTGTTTCTTTCAATTGTTATGATAGGAACGCCTTGGAACTTAAATAACGAGCAAACAATAGGCTGTTAAATGTGGACTGTGAAATATCGGGTAGTGGGTTGACTCTTGAGGTACTGTAATATTCAGATCTCTCAAAAAGCTCTTCTAATTTGGTTGTTGTTTTGTTGAATCATCCAGATCAGGATATTCAAGAGCCCTCCTTGTTTCTGTTACGAAGAGTTGCATGGTCTTTAGTTTATAAACAATATAGCTTGAGGTGATAGGACCTGCCCTGGTTGGCATCCGCAAACTACAGACAAAACAGACGGCGATCTTCAACCGGACTATATGAGTCTGATGATACTTAATTGCAACAAAATGACAGTGCCGGTTGCTACATTGTTGCGCAATGGTTTTTCTCCTGGCATTGGTTCAAGATTTTGAACTGATATCTGAAAATAACCTGAAATGACCAACAGTACCTTGATCTGCCTTTATCATACCTTGATCATTGAATCTTCTTCAGTATCTCTGCACAATGCGTGCCCAATTTTGAAGCAGTGTCAAGTTCATCAATGCACAATCAATAACCCACTAACAGTAAAGAGTTCATGTTGAAGCAAATTTGTTCGACATCAAAATTGGGTACCTTTTATTAAACGGCTATAACTTTTGAATGCATGAGTCAATTCCAACAAACTAAAATTCTCATGAAAGTTGATTAAATTTGCTATTTACCAAGTATAATTTAAGTTGATAAACAAAAAACAGATTTTCTGTAAAAAAATATTCCTCCGTTGATTACACTTTAATTTGACTCACCCTGTAGGGCAAAAAAAAAGAAACTTCTCAGGTTTCTTTGGCCCAAAACCCGAAGTGAAGTGCTATGCATGTTTTCCCCTTCTTTTTTTTTTAGTTGAAAAGGCTTATGCAGAATTTTTTGTTGCTGTGTTTTTAGGTCACTATTTTGTTTTCAGCTGCTGAGTTTCTTCTTTTTTCTCTCATGATGTAAAAAAAAGCACTAAAAACACTTTCTTGAAACACTAAAAAAAAGAAATGTGGTAAAACATGAATTTTTAACCCTCTGCAAATGGGAACCTTTTCCTTGGCCTAAATGTATTATTTTTAGTCATCATACAATATTCTAAGCAAGCATTCTGTGTGGTGTTGGAGTCTAAACTGGATCTACATGTACATGTACATGTATCTTGTTTATTTTATAATATGTGATGGCTCATCCCAAAAGGGGGGTACTTTACAGATGATATCAATTTTGATTTTATCATTTCATCTGTTAAAGCATTTTCTAAGCTTTAAAATGACACCTTACTTGTTGAAATTGATCAAACTTTACAACAGAAAATCTGCTGGAAATTCTTATTATTTTCTTTATTTTTTGCTGCCTATTTTCACCAGTATCTTGAAAAGTGTTCTGTCGCAAAGTCCCCCTTTTCGGGGCGAGTCATCACATATATGTTGTTAAATGTAGATGATAATTTCCAAAAGAAACAACATCTGAAAAACGCTGGGTAATAATGCAACTCTGGTTCTGGTCGCACATTAAAATTACTTGACCACATAATGTGCATCTTACATTTTCCACAAACTTGTGCATATATGGTATAAACAGTGGCCTAATATAGGTCGATAGATGAATTTCTTTAGTATCCTTTAGTTTCTCGCGCATGATGCAACCTAATTATGGTTATTTAATATAATTTGTTACTTGAAAAAAAAGGTTAAGTAAAATTGATAGAGTCTATGAAATTAAATTTGAAAGGATTAAAGATACAGGTTCTGGTGAGGGTGCTCACAATGACATTGGATACATATAATGTACCTTCGGGTGTTTTCTCACAGATATTGGAATATCGATTGGGTACTTTTCATCACTAATGAATGCATCCAATTTACCTAACGTTAGTGTATTTTGGGAAAGTTGTTCAAAAAAAAAAGCACCCACTTTGAGTAAAATTAGTTCCTCTGTTCAAATTGGTATACTGAATTACTGAAGGGTGGGATTTTATCTCTTTTACTCCGGAATAAAATTTTCACCATCTGTCCTATTTCGCCAGAAAGCCGCTCTGAGCGGCTAACAGAGACCTAACTTTATGATAGCATACAATAATTGTCGTGCGCCATCGCCAGGGTTGTTCTCATTGCTAATAAAAACGATGGTGCTATATAGCTCTTTGTTTCAACTGCTTGCTGTCGAATTTTCGACCAATTTGGCCTTGTAGTTTTTGTTTTAGAGAGCTCTATTTGAAAAATTTGCATCAAAGTAGAAATTCCGGCAAATCGTGCACGCTTTTGCGCGCCGCTGTGAGCGGCTTGCCGGATTGAAAGAGTTAAGCCAAAACTAGGCATACATATATTTTCACAAAGTATGGCAGGCACATATGTGTGCAAAAATGTTTTTAATCCCCTCCCCGCCCCTCCCAAGGACACAGGTCTACCATGAACCATAAGATGAAACAGCCCTATGAACAGATGTATATCAGACTCTTTATAATCAATAGTCACAAAATTAAAAGTACCCTCTACACTAGTAGCCTGAGCAATTTGACTGTACTGCCATCTAATCATGCTTGTTATATTCAACTTGTTATCAGAATTTGACATTTAAATTAGTCACATTTTTATTATTCTTTATCTGAATAATAGGAGGAACAAAGTTATAGAAAATATAGAATTTTCTATAGATCCATATGTAGAAGTTCTGATGTTTTTATTTATCTACTGTAACAGGTACAGCTTGAAATTCATGACCTGTGGCCCTGGTTATGAGGATGCCAGGGAATTCTGTGTTGTGACATTCAAACTGTCCTCAATTGTTGCAAGAGCAGATGTTGATTGAGATTTAGGAACTGTAACCACTGGTAATGAGGATGCCAGAGTATTCTGCGTTGTGTCATTTTCATCAATTGTTACTGGTACAGATGTTGATTGACATTCAAGAACTGTTGCCACTGGCAATGAGGATGCCAGAGAATTCTGCGTTGTGACATTCTCATCAATTGTTACTGGTACAGATGTTGATTGACATTCGAGAACTGTTGCCAGTGGCAATGAGGATGTCAGGGAATTCTGTGTTGTGTCATTCTCATCAGTTGTTACTGGTACAGATGTTGATTGACATTCGAGAACTGTTGCCAGTGGCAATGAGGATGCCAGGGAATTCTGTGCTGTGTCATTCTCATCAATTGTTACTGGTTCAGATGTTGATTGACATTCAAGAACTGTTGCCACTGGCAATGAGGATGCCAGGGAATTCTGTGTCTGTGTCATTCTCATCAATTGTTACTGGTTCAGATGTTGATTGACATTCAGAGAACTGTTGCCACTGGCAATGAGGATGCCAGTGAATTCTGTGCTGTGACATTCACATCCATTATTGTTACAGATGCAGTTGTTGATTGTGATACAGGAACTGTGACCACTGATGATGAGGATGCCAGTGATTTGTGCAGTAAAGGAAACAACTTCTCAATCTGTGAAAGGTTCAACTCTGTCCGAGGTTTCAATGTCGGACTGAGTTCCAATGATGCTTGACCAGATGTTTTGCAAGTTGCAGACTCGATGTTTACAGTTGCCTCAAGTGAATTCTGTATTAAAAATAAAACAAGGGAGCAATATTAAGTTGTGAAATTTCATAAACTGTACAACAATGCTGCAACTAGTCTATTGGCTTATAGTATCAAAAGGCAATTGCTTGCTCAAGAGACATTCGCTCACACCTTTAATCCCTTTTGAAAGCACAAATGTCAAAAGCAAATGTGTCTCAGGCGGCAAATGTCTTCATTTAAGTGAATAAGTCAAAATGTCAAAAGTGAATGTCTTTTGATACCAAGTCTATTTATAGTAGAGATTGCCACTCTGCAAGAACACTTAAAATATCTCTCAGCGAGTTAAATGTCTCTGGATGCAAAGTTTAAATTATGTTGCAGTTTGTTCTCACCTTTGTAGTCAAGTTATATCCCATTTGTTGTACAGCAGGTGACTGCATACCTTCCTCAATGACCTCTGCTGGTTTCTGATGTGTCTTGTTGTGTGCTCTCAGCTGCTGCCACTGGACAAAGCGCTTTGGGCACTGTGTGCAAGCATATGGCTTCTCTCCTGGAAAAATAATTCAAACACACTCTCTCAGTCAAGGTTCGCGAACCAGTAGTCTCTGCTTTATTGACCGTCTGCTGCATCATTTACTGTATGGTCAAGGGCAATTACAGGTGCAAGTCAAATCCATGCGCTATCAAGGGTAAAGACTTATCAAAATGAGTTCATAATTTAAGGCTATACCTTGAGATGACCTCAGGTGATCTTGGGTCAATTTTTTGACCTTGACCTCACAGCAATATTTTCACCATTTTGCAAATTTTACCTCAAATGACCTTTTGACCTTGGGTCAAAGGCTGTTTAATACATGTGGGGTCAGGGGTTCATGAGTACTCTCGCCGGTTTTATTGACCGCCTGCTGCATCATTTATATGTAGAGGGCAATTACAGGTGCAAGTCAAATCTATGCAGTATCAAGAGTAAAGACTTATCAAAATGAGTTCAATGGTCTGGACAATAAAATGACCTCAGGTCAACTTTTTGAACTGAACATGTACATGCATACAAAATGATACTGGAATCTTAGGAATCATCTATACACTGGACTTTGACTTTTCTTAATACCTGTATGTATTCTGCCATGTTCTTTGAGCCGTCCTGATGTTGGGAATTTTTTCCCGCAGTAGTCACAGATCCATGGTTTATATCCCGTATGTGTCCGTAAGTGTACGACCAGAGTCCTCTTCAAGGCAAACGCCCTCTGGCAATGTGGGCAGGCAAAGGGTTTCTCTCCAGTGTGGGTCCGTAAGTGCTCATGTAACTGTCTCTTAACCTGAGAAAATGCAATAATATCAAAATGTCAATTGATTAGTTGAACATAATTCTTGATATAAGTATAACAGATGGTGGGGTCTCTGGCAATGTAGGCAGAGGCAAAGGGTTTCTCTCCAGTATTGGTTTTCAGGTGCTCATCTACCTGCCTTTTAACTTGAGAAAATACAGGTAATATAAAATGCCAATTGATTAATTGAACATAACACAAACATTCTTGAAATTTGTTTCCTGGACAGGTCTCCAGACTTGCAATATAGAATATAATGATCTGGGTTTTTTTTATATCCTGTGTGAAATTTGGCTTTTCAGTCTCTGGTTTGGTATCAAACTCAGAGAGAATGGTTGACTTGACAATTATGTGTCAAAATTGCTAGTAACACTTCTTAAATTTGTTCAAAGAGTATAAAAATACAAGAACATTTCCAGTGTGTTGCATTGCAACAATTATTGCCTCTTTATTGCAAATAGTCCTAACAGGGGATTCGTTTGGGAAACTGGACATTTCATACCAACGGCACTTCATATACGTTCAATATTCCTACCCGAGGTTCATACCTTTAGGCATGTTTGAAAGGTAAAAAGGACTGTAAAAATAATCTTTTCAGAGTTCAAGTGAATGAAAAATCAATCCTTCAATTAGTAAGAATCATGATTTAGTTCAGGAATGATATATCAGTACCGTAAACCAAGGTGACTTTGAACACTTTTTTCGGATTTTGCTAATTTTTTTATTCTTAAAATTGCATATATATATTGCAATATATTGCAAATTAATTATCTCTCAATTTGAGTTATTTCTGTGTAAAATTTTGTACTTTTTTGGATTTTGCTACACTTATAAGCTTTATTTAGAACATTTCCACAGGTTTTTAATTCTAGGTGGAATCTAGGCTAGTCCCTTATGAAGCAATATGAATTAAGCAATACATTGTCACAAAGTGTACCCTTAGGCCAAAAAAAATAAATTGTTGTGTTGCCCTCAGCGACCGACCCTATTCAAAAATTAAAAAACAAAACAAAATAGGGTGGAGAAAGCACCCAATTTTGCCCAGATTGGGTGTTTTTTGAGAAACTTTTTTTTTGAAAATTAAGTGGAAAATGCACCCAAATTTCATAATCTAGGTGCTTAAAAAAAAAATTTCGACTGACCGGCTCATTTTTCCAGAAATTCCAAATGAGGGCAACACAGCAACTTTTTTTTCTTGGCCTAATATGCCATAAACCCTTTCTTGGGGAAATACTCTACCTGAAATCCTTTGTCACAGTAGGCACATATATGATGAAAGACGGCATCATGTCTTTGGTTATGTTGCTTCAACTCCGATAAAGTCCTACACATTTTATCACATCTGTCACACTTGAATGGCGCACACCCTGAGTGGATTTTCTCATGCTGTTTTGCATACTGCTTGCTCTTAAAGCACTTCTGACACATAAATGGTCTTTCCTTTGAGTGTATTCTTTGGTGATCCAGACACTGAGATTGACTTCTGAAGATGCGATCACAATACCGACAAGTATGCTTCTTTGGAGTTTTTCCACAGTGTTTCATATGCATTGATAAATTCCCTGAGAGTTTAAACAACTTGCCACATTTATCGCAAGAACAGGGATGTTTTTCATCATGTGTGACCATATGCTTGGCATAGTGGTTTGGCAAAGTGAATTTCTTATTACAAATATTACACTGTGTTTCTTTGTGAATCTGAAGATGTTTGTTCATACTTTCTTCACTATGAAATTCCTCCTGACATATTTTACATGCATGACTTTCCGATTCCTTACAAATCTCATCCACCGCATTAGAAGACTTCTGCAAGATTTCTGTTGCCTTATTCTTCTTAGCATATTCCTCAGTATGACACACAGCATGTTTTTCAAGAGTTTGCACACTCTTAAACCTCTTTTCGCAAAGATTACAAATATATTTCTTCTTAATTTTTTCACACCTATTCTTGTCAATATTTCTCTTAACATGCGTCTCCTTCCCAGCTTGCACATATTTTGTCAAATCTTGCCCGGTCTCTATCAACTTTGCCAGTTCTAAAATCTGTTTCAATTTATTCCGATTAAGATCCGACGACGAGCAACTTGCGATTTTACATTGATGTGGTGGAGTCAAAATAAAAAGCGAGGTCCTGTTGTACTTTGAAGTCTTGTGTAGTTCAGTTTTTGAATCGCAGCTGCCAAGTTGTTCAAGATCTTGCCTTTTGCTGAATTCTTTTTTACTGCTAGGCATTAATGCATCATATTCACTAGTCATGTTTTTGAATTCATTACCAGATGCCAAACCATTTACCAAATTAGCTTGAAAACCTGATGCATCAAGTGTAGGACTTTTTGGCATATCAGATTCAGAACCTTGTGGCATATCAGATTCAGAGCCTTGTGGCATATCTGATTCAGAACCTTGTGGCATATCAACTTTAGAACCTTTTGCCATATTAGACACAGGCCTGTTTGCCAGATCAGACTCTTTCACAAATGAACCGCATCTCGCTCCATAGTCAGATTTTGGTTTCAGAATGATGGGAGCTCTCTGAATGAGTTGCTGTAAGATATCCTCCTCATTAATTAGTTGATGTTGCTCATGCTCTATGACATACACATTTTGCAAGGTATCATGGGAAGAATTGACAGTAATGTCAGAAATATGGTTACCAATACTGGCCATCTCTGGATTTACTCCAATCTCTGGCTGATGGATGGTAGAATCCATGTCTTCAGTATTGCACTGATATCTGTCATATGTCCAAAGGTGTTTGGTCCTTTTCAGAAGAACTGTTCATTGCAGCATCAAGATTCCATGGCTGTGTGGTTTGGTTGACTATCTCCAGTCTATCCTCCATTGGTCTTAATCTTCCTTCTCCTAATAAAATCCTAAAAAAGAGATATAATAAAGAAACTATATACATTATTGCTTCAAACTGAATGTTATTTTGTTGATCATTATTTATTTCCCCACTGGAAGCTCCTACTAAACAGGTTGAGGACATTTTGAATGCAAAAAAATAGGTTCTGGCATACCACAATCCCCCTGGCTCAAAGTTATTGTATCCCCAATGTGACCAGGGCTTCATCTTTATTGCTACAGTATGACCAGGGGTTTACATACGCTTGTAAGATAGTGCAGTAATAAGTTCTTCATTTTACTTAAAATTTCATCTAAAATGGAAGAATGAAGACGAAATTTGAGGTATTCAAAATTAAAGAGTCACAACTTCTTTCTGGCATTCAAAGAGCTTGATTTACAAATTATCCATAGTCTTGACTTTGTTTAAAACAATTTATGAACATACTTTAATTTTGCTTGAAGTTGTTGTCATAATGGTCCACTTTATGTGACAAAATTTAAAATGTAAACTAGAACACCTACATGATCGGGATGTTGGTAGGAATATGCTAAGTGTCAGAGATTTTGGTCATCATTTTCCAGTGCATATTTAGAATTTTTTAAATACGCGTTTCCTTAATAAAAAAAACCCACCTACATTTTGTAAATATGCACCGGTAAATGAAGACCAATTGTTTTCAAATTTGACATATATATTATTATGTATATTTAAATACTGTAGTCTTATATTAACCCAAAAGGAATAGAATATGCTTCTCAAAGTTCTTAAAAATCTGGATGTTTGTAAAATAAAAACTAGAACACCAACATACACTCCCGGTCAAAAAAGTTAGTGCACGCTTAAATACGGGTAAAAACCTAATTATTATATCAAACGACCAAGACCCTTAAAAAAATTGGTGTTTTTTATAGGTGCAATATGTATCCAATATAAATAATCCATGTTTCCTCTGATATTTGACTCTTCCATCACCATTAAAATGGCCGATTTAATGGACTATATACAAATACAACACACAAAATTTTTGATATGTACCTATTTAGTTTATTATTTAGTGGTCGTTATAACCGTGTAGCCGTAAACATTTTCAGGTTATAAATTTCCCAACAAATGTGCATACGTATTTAAACTCCATTTTGAATGTGCAGAAGAAAGTATACAGTATGTTTAGCACGCCATATTTTCAAATGCGGTGAATGCAATTCCTTTTGAGTTCTTTAGTTCTATATATAAAATCCGAAAAAAATGATGCAAATGATGAACGGTTCTCGAGAAATGGCTGGTTAGAGGTTATGTGCGCAAACACTTTTGACCGGGAGAGTACTAAAAAGATGGTCGCTAAATTGGAATATTGTAAGGAGGAAATATTCAAAGTTTCAGAGATCTTGGTCATCATTTTACAGCACATTTTTGGAATTTTTTTAAACATGCATTTTTTCTGCCTTCCTTACAATTAAAAAAATCTGTTAAGTAGTGGTTTAAATGTGTGTTCAGTCAAGCCTTGTCCACATCCCAGTGGAAGGACTTCAGTTGAGATTCTTTTTATCCATTTTTGAAATGTAAGGGTACTGGTAGTGGTATAATTTAAGGTGTCTGGTCCATGACAGATCCGCCCGAAGATTTCTAGTAAAAATCGGCATGAATGATATTTTATCGATGTAGAACCGATTTTTAAAATAAAAATTGGGGGTCACCGGACTCGTTTTTGCATGAGAGTCGGTTTAAAAACAGCATTTTTGGAGGTTTTTTGAGAAAAATTAGTACAGGGGGCTATGGGAAATGTGGCAAAAGTGAAATTATTTAGTGTTGATTCAAAAAATCTGCCCAAGCATTTTTGTTATTTTTTTCACAAAAGTTGCGCACA
The DNA here is from genome assembly GCA_000969725.1 of Ophiothrix spiculata. NCBI lineage: Eukaryota > Metazoa > Echinodermata > Ophiuroidea > Amphilepidida > Ophiotrichidae > Ophiothrix > Ophiothrix spiculata. Next base: position 68,827 of record JXSR01S071657.1, read on the forward strand.
AGTATGTTCTTTCAAATAAAAAAATAAAAATTGGGGGTCACCGACTTAATTTTCAAGAAAAATATTAAAATATGGCAATTTTTAGCTTCAAAACACTACTCAGAACTATGCACATGCGTATTGCGGCACTTACCTACTCGGAAACTAGCGCGTTCTGGTACGCGTGGAAGACACGTGGACCAGACACCTTAAAGCACATGATTGAATGGTATCAGGTTCAATTTTGACCGTCCGTTTTTAATGCGGTTCTGCATGCGTTCCGCATGTGTTGCGTTTTGAATCAATTTAAGTGGTTTTCAGCGAGAGTGATTCCTTTTATCTGGTCAGTTTATGGTGCAGCTATCCAGAAAAGCATGCGTTTTTTTGAATCGGTCCCTGAATTCATCCGTTTTGAATGCATTTTGGTTGTGCGAAAACTTTTCATACAGAGATGATGGCACCGCATTGAAGACGGATGGTCAAAATTGAATCACAGCTTGGTCAACCTGATCAGATCCTAATACCATTCAATCGTGTGCTTTACATGACCACTACCAGTACCCTTACAGTGCAAAACGCACCGCAAACGGATAAAAGGAACCTTCACCGTTAGTCTCTGTATACAATGCACCATTGACTTTATGTTGTGTGAAGTTAAGGGTCAATTCATAGTCGGCCTCCAAACAAAATTTTTGCTTTCAATCTATGGGCGGCCACACACACCATTATGGTTTTACACCCGGGGGGGAGGGGGATTCAACTTTGAAAGTGGTAGGTATGTCAGGTGCGAAGCACAGAAATGGGGGTCAGGTGAACTGATTTTCTGTAAAAAATTGACCTTTGAAACCGATTTTGGAGGGTTTAGTGAACTGGAATTTTGGCCAAAAATAGCCTCCTGAGCTGAAAATTTTTGCATTTCCTGAGCAATTTTTGCAGTTGGAGCTAATATTTTGTTATCCTCAAAAATGGGGTCAAAAGTACTGAATCACACTGAAAATGGGGATCTAGTGAGTGGCCTGACGGCCTCCGCCTGAAAAGAGGGGTCTTGACCGCTGGACATATCGGCCATTCTCACGAAATTGACTCAACTTGAGTTGGAAAAATCGAATAAATGAAGTTTCATAAAAATGTCTTCAATTAACTTTTTTTTAGGTGGTATATCATGTACCATGGAACCACAAAAGTTATGAACACCACTATTCTTACATTTTTATATATGAACTTTCAAATTTAGCATACGTGTGCAAGAATAGCAAGAGCTGTCAAACAAGTGCCTGCCCTGCCCTATTTGAGGCAACAATTAAAACAAAGTTGCTTATTTACTTTGAGGAGCAACTAGGAGAAGCCTAAAACTGACATATAAGAAATAAATTCAAGGATCCTCATAATTTTGGTTCTTGCATTGGATAACGTAATATACATTTTGTTTTTCTATCACTTAAATTAAGATAGTCATATTTAATGCTTTTTATTTTGGGATGCTATAAATTTTGGAATATAATTGTTTTTCAAAGCCAAACTTGCGACCAAACATTTTTAATGTTATGATTTACAAATGTACACTATATGTTAGCCTTCATGTTACGCAAAACTAGTTTTATGGTTCACTGTGATCTTAGGAACCGAGATACTACATGGATAACGTAATATACATTGATTTTGCGGAAACCTTTTTGTGGCTTACAGGGAAATAGGCCTACAACTTTAAAAAATGGTAATTATCTGATATTGATGCATTTGTAGAAATAAATCACACAGGTATGACCAAGATAATGTTTTTTAAAGATGTATCCATCACTATAAAATAAATGCCTTGTGCTGAGACATTCCATCTTTGCCTAATTTGGCGTAGCAAAATGACCACGATAACGGTAAACGAAGTATAGAAAACTATATGTCCACGTAGAACTCACCAAGTACTACACGAATATGAGCATGTTTACTAATTTTAAGCAAAACACAGAGATTTTTGGATCAAAGAACAAAATATCGCTACTGGCGTCATTTTCGTGAGAATGGCCGATATATATCCTGCCCACATATGTGAGTGCCCCCAGGGTTTTACACACCCTTTGATATGGGGCATAATCATTGAAAATTGCCTTCTGCGAGTGTCCAAAATCCTCCACGAGTGACCTATTATATATAATAGTGCCATCATTTTTAATAGCAAGCAGCAACTCCCACTATGTTATTATTGTTCAATGCATTTAATGAAAATGGAATGCAGGGTTTAATATAGAGAAATGCCAGAGTGTGTTTACAGTTATTGTTCATACATCGTTCAGCAAAAGTTTGCACGATGGGTCACTGGTGTATTCATTCAGAATAATTTTAAATCCAGACATACAGTAAGAGGTATGTTTGGGCTGGTAAAAGACAGTGCACTTCTGTCATTTGTTGCAATTCCACGCTGGATAACATGGACAATATCTTTTCTTATCATAATAAAAAGGTATGTGATTTTAAATTTTACTTTAAGGTGCAATTCATGATTTTGATGTAGCCTCTTTTCTAGCGAAATAAAGAGAAGAGTACAACATAAATATATACTGAAAATTTCATTTGATTCCAACCGTTCGTTTCCAAGTTAACATGCTTTTCAGCATTTTGAAAATCCCCATATAGACTACAGTGTTGTAATTACTGTCGGCAGTGTCGGGCCCCGACAATAATTAGTAAATGACATAAATTCTCACTTTACTCAAAAATGCAAGCACATATGAAAGAAAGGCTTGGGGATCGTAACATATGTATACCATTTGAGGATTTTTATAGGCTAAAATACTCAGATTTGATAAAGGTGACCTTGAGGGTGAAAAGTGGATCATGAATTGCCCCTTTAACCACTAGTTAAATATGTCCTTCATACCCACTGTTTGTACTACAGGACATTTTTATCATTAAACACTGGCCCACATTTGCAGATTTTTAAGTCAAATTTTGACCTCTATCTTAACGCATGCATTCATTTATATGCCCTGTAGTTCGTACCTAGGCTATATCAGAGGTATATAGGTACGAAAAAGTTTGTATAGGTACAGAGATGCTTACAAAACAACTATTTAACTATTTCAAACAAGTTGGAATCTTCATTTGAGTGTTTTCGTAAATATTTCAAATAATTTATTATGACATTTTTTGCAAATTATAAAAAACATGCGGTATGAGTTGGAGCATGCAGGCGGTGGTCGCAAATCTATTACCGTACTTCAATTACCATGTCCTCTATTTTATACCAGAGATGCTACTTGTGACACCCGCGTAGCCAGGATTGCATACCCCGGGGTGCGCAATAAATCCTAGACCTAGTCCAAAATGGCGATGGGTCAAGTGGGCCGCTAGGGGCACCTGCCTATATCGGAAGGGCCGCCAAATGTATTATTAGCAGTAATTTGGACTACTGCACCCTTTTTCGTTGTTTACCGATTGTTTTTATTTCTTTTTTCTTAATAAGTTAATTCCATTTTTATTTGCTGTAGACCCCCGGGGTGCGTGCGCCCCTTCCGCATCCCCCTGGCTTCGCCAATGTATAATTAACTAGGCAAAAACGTAATAGTCACGTGCCAAGCCGGGAAATTCAATTCTTCTTCCCGCTGATTTTAGTGCAAAGAACCCGCTCACTA
>JXSR01S071668.1:47616-63068 GCA_000969725.1 Ophiothrix spiculata
TGATATGCAAAATGTTGACAAGTGGTTATCAAGAAATAAGCTGAGTCTTAATATTAAGAAAACCAATTTCATGATTATTGGTACACCTCAGAAACGTTCGTCTATTGCGAAAATTGATCTTGATATCTCAATAAGAGGTATTCCACTTGAAAGAGTAAACAATTCCAAACATCTGGGTGTAATTATCGACGATACATTGAATTGGAAAGACCATGTTACACATGTTATTAAGAAAATTTTGACGGGGCTTTATTTTTTTAAGAAAATCATATTTTTTATTGCCTACACATATTTTGTCAATGTTATACAACACAATTGTTGCCCCTCATTTTGATTATTGCAACGTTGTTTGGGGAAGGTGCAATAAATGTGATGTAAATAAACCGAAAGTTTAGGTTACAGAGGTGCAAAGCTGTGGAATTCACTCGACAATAATGTAAAATGTGCAATGAACCTAAATTCTTTTAAACAAAAATATCTGTGTGTATATTAATTATATTAATTTGACTTTTAAATTTGCAATATAAATCAAACCTTGTGCAACTTTATGTTTTGTAATTTTTACAATGTGAAAAATGGTTAAATATGGCTTTTGTGTTCTTTATGGTGTAATATATGATGTCATGTGTCAAAAATTATGCTTTTATGCTTTGAAACATGTAAATATATATGTTTATGCTTGATGTTATATGTTTTTATGCTTTGAAATGTGGATATTAAGTTTATTTAAAAGTCTTTAAAGATGTATTTAATATGATGTATATTTCAATTATGCAGTTTTTACACCTTACAAATTATTCATGTTATATGATTTGTGATAAATGGATGTTGAATGTTTTTAACTTTTAGTGCATTCATATATGATACTTTTTAATATGTTTGATATGAAAAATATATACTTATAATGTTTTAATATTTGTAAATTCTCACGGACATGTGGAAGACCAATTTGTATATTGAACTTGTTTTACCGTGATTAAATGAATAAATAAATTATTATTATGTCAATACGTGTAGAAAATTCCGTGCTGAGTTGAAATTTGTGCTCGTCATTGATGGATGTAATATTAATGAAAATAAATAAAAATGAAACTATTAAAAATGGAGTTTCTTTTAATATTGATTTTGTTTCTATTTTCAATCATAAAATAAGCATATTACAGGTAATTGAATGTTAGCATGTTTTCATAAATAGCAGCTCCGCGTGAAAAATTAAGTCCCATTCCGCTGCATAGCGTAGTGTAGAAAAATGCAGTTTCCGATGAGATTCACTCACCTTTGGGTAAAAAGTTACCAACTTTTTTTTAAGGAGATAGGTCCGTTGTTCCAATTTTGAATGACCTTTTGACCTTAAATGACCTTGCCCATTGGTTCAAAATTTAGTGCATGTCAGGTTAAGGGTTCATGAGTTAGAGTAGCAACCTTGAAATGATCTTGGATGACCTCGGGTCGACTTTCTGGACATATTTTAGTATTTGATTTAAAATGACATTTTTTACTCCTTAATTATTTAGAAAGTTGGAAAGTATTTCAATGTTGCTTGGAAAGTACATTTCTTACAACTTTCAAGGAAATGGGAGTATTTTTGAAATTTTGAATTATACCTGTAAACTTGGATCTTTGGGGTCAAAGATTTCACTGATCTCTTTAGAATATAATATGTTCTTGTCAATGTATCCATGCGTATAGACTAAGTAAATAAAACACCTTGCAACCGGCAGATATAGATTTTTAATGAATTTTGAAACAGAATACAAACTATAGATAGCTATAATTGGTCAGATCAACACATTCAAGTTAAGTTGAAACTTACTTTAATGAAGTCCAAGTTAATTACATTTTACTTATGGAACCAAAAAGATACCAGCTACCAAAACCGTATAAGCAGGAAACTGTCCAAAGGTAATAATTTAGATGGATAGCCATTGGTCAGACCGACACTCCTTTTAAGTCTTGTTGAAATCACGTAATCAAGTTGAAAGTGTTTTTGTTTGGAGCCAAAAATTAACGGAAAGTTTTGATTCGGAGGTCATTTCGGATGTCATTATAACGAATCGCCGCTTTTCATATCAATCTTTATATCAATTAAAAAAGGAGACCCTATCATATACATACCGAACAACTAAACTTTGAGCATGTCAATTTTAAAATCACATGGGCTAGTGGTAATCCCCCCCCCCCTCCACACACACATCCCACAAACACCCCATCCCACACACACACACCCAGCCCCGTCCACCCCACCAACACCCTACCCCAGAAATTGTGTTACAGAAAAGGACTCAGGAAGACGTCACGACAAGACTGAATAATAGACAAAAATGATAGACAAGGTACAATTTTATTTCTACATTACCTTTATTTCTTCTTAGACCATTCTTTTTTGAGCAGCATACAATGGTATATATATTAAAGCGAGCACAGCTCACTTAAAAGTCCGTATGTTATGGCAAATTGGTTCTCAAAATTTTACAAATACTTCATACTTCTATATCTTATATATAATTACTTAATTATTGCACTGGTAATATTGCACAAGTGTCAGAATGCTATAATAACATAATCATTTTCAATTGTTTTCTAAAAATTTTACGTTACAATTACTGTATCAGCTTTTAAGAGTTTTTTATCTTAAAAAAAACAGTTTACATCGTCACATTAGAATCAATGACTAGCTTGAAAGTAAAAAACAATTATAATCTCACCAATATTATCAAGGATTTTTCTTTAAAAGATAAATCAATGCAATGAAAGTAGCTAACATAAGTTAACGAATATAATACATGAATACATGAATACATGAATACGCAACTTTAATCAGACGTGTCTTACAATTATTCTTAAAAAGATTTTAAACATGTATCAACTAGTGTTATCTTACAGAAAAAAAGTCATTTTATTGAGCCAGTTGCATTAATCATCATTTTGAGATGTTTTAAATTCGCGCCAGTGGGATCCAATGACGTCATAAAGCGATGTCACAATTTCAATCTATTCCATTCGGTCAATCATAATTTGCGCGCATTTTAATCTGTGCCTAATTGGAATCGCCTAATTAAATATACGTGATTAAAAATGTTTTGTGTTTATATAGTTTGTTCGCATATCCCATGATGCATCTGGTACTCAATATGTGTACCGCCGCGGCAAAAGGGTCCAGTTGTCGACTCCTACATGTTGCTCATTGTAGCATATCTGATGTATACAAATACCATACATTAGATATGCTACAAGGAGCAACATGTACGAGCCGACAACTGGACCATTTTGCCGCGGCGGTACACATATATACGGGAATTTGTGTTGTGACATATCCTGCGCACCATGACCTAATGGTATGTTTTGCGCAGATACGTGACAAGTACTCATACTTTTCATATTGCATTACGGAATATGCGAGACGTTTTAAGGATGACGGTGAGATAAGAAATAATACCCTATCTAGAACACTTCTACAAATCTACCTTGCTAAAATCATTACTAAAACGATGTTCAAATCAAAAGATTGGTTTGGGGTCCACATTTAATAACAAAATATACTACACTTTGAGCTATTCCAAAAATATTAACACATTACCTAAAAGAGGTTATAAGATTTTCAAAATGTTTATCCATGATTTTGTTGTAGGAATTCCCAACAATTATGCTAAAAATAATTCCAATTAATTTTGTAAAACTTTCCCACATTTAAATCACTTTTTTGACCACTTTTTTAAAAAGGCACAGAAATTCACAATTTAATTACTGAAAAGAATTAAGAAGGGGTATAAATTATGAGTTTAAGAATTTCAACATTTTTTTGCATAGTTATTTTTTTTTTTCGAATAAATATCTGAGAACAACATATACACTATTAATAAATTCAGCTTTGTATGAAAGGTTTTTTTTGTATTTAATCAACTGTTGTAAAATTACTGTTAATTTCTGGCACCTTCATTATTTGTTCACAAAATTATAAAAGCTTCAATTTAAACCATGCACGCGCCTTATTACTGTATTTGTATATTACACACATAATTAGCATAAATATATATTTTCCATCATGCTATTAACATAATGTTTATATAATATAACATTTATAGGTTGTCACATTCTATTGGTGTCAACAAAGGGGTTTGATCCTTTCTTGATTTTCACTTTCCATTTGTCACTTTCGTGACCATATATTGGCTTTCCTCCATCATGTCCATGTAAAAACCTTGTAAATGAACCCAAATTAGGTACCTTCTAATTTGAAGGTCTTGCAGATGTATCAATGGTCTAAATTCTCTAGTTTCATTACACATTTTCACCCACATATCCAATGTCGATTTTGGACCTCTACTTCTGCAGACAGCTTCAAGTTGGTTAATGTGTGTTAAAATAAAAATTAGAATAAGCATTCGTAATATGCTATCAGTTCTTACAATATTATTTGATTAACCAATAATGGACCTCTTTCTACTTTTTTCAATTTGTCATCATGTGGAAGGCTGTGGAGCTCGTGTGGTCTAGTGGAACAGAGCAGGACTCCGAATCAGTAGGTCGTGAGTTCGAGCCTCGCTACGGCCAACGGGTAATGTCCTTGGGCAAGACATTTAATCCAAATTGCTTCGTCGACCCAAGCGTTATCATGGGTAGTTACTAGGAATATACTTAATAGGCGCCGTAATTGTAAGGCAGCCGCGTAAGTTGGTTATATTCTACTGGTAACGGAATAAATGTAAAGCGCTTTGATCAATTCTGGGAAAAGCGCTATATATAAGCACTGATATTTATTATTATTTATGACATTTTGTGAATGTCGACGTAATTTCTCATCATCATTGCAATAGCAACATACTTTCTGATCATTATTGCAGCCGCATGTGAAGTATAGTATTGTTACATATGCAAATTCAAAGAGTTTTAGTCATATAATTTATAAGGGCAGCCAGCACAACACACAGATTAAGGTCATTTTAACTTTGTGCAAAGGAATTATTTGAATTTCATTGGCTAGTTGTTGTTTTTTCCCTTTTTTAAATTATTATAACGTGGGCAAAAGTACCATGAGTTTAGAACTTTGTGTCCGACGGTGCTGCGTCAGCTCCAATGTCTATGGCAGTTTCATGTGGTGCAGCATCTTCGGTTTGTTTGCCTGCATGTGGGCGTCTGAAAAATTCAAAACAAAAAATGTCCAATATAATAGTATTATAAACATTTGACTGAAACCTGGTATTAAGTCATAAAAACTAGTGGCTCCGGAGTGTAACAGTTATAGGAAAGTGAAACTGGCTTTACGGTGTACACAAAACATTCACAGAAGATCTGTAATATCGATTAACATCATCCGAACTTACAGTAGCACTGGATTTTGTTCTTCTTTCCCGATGTTGAAAACGCGTACATTTAGTTGTTGGGCCAATGAATAGTACCTTGGGGAACGCCGCATACCTTGCATTATATAATTATATACACTTTATGTGTGACCATGTTACATCATCTTTTCTGTAAATTTGAACTTGGAATCAAATGTGCTGGAGCCATTTAAATTCCTTTACCATACTAGCGATTGGCTGACTTTGTGGCAGCATATTCTTTTCACTGCTATATTAGACCTATAGCAAAATTATGCTCTTATTAAAGCAAATACTTTATCCCATTATGCTTCAAACGCTTTAACTATTTGTATAGTATGATTACAAATGATTTAAGCGGTCTCACCTTCTTGTTGTTGGGCTCGTGCTGTTTTCATGGTATCCCTTTGGATGTGTGGTTCCTGTGTATCGTAGGTTACCAAGAGCGATGGCTGTCTGGCGTTGTCTCTCTGCTTCTGGGTTATCCTCTTCGTCTTCATCGGGCACACCATTTTGGCGGGGGTTAAATGTCACTTTGCTGGCAGGAATACTGAGGGCGCCACCATTTTCCAATTCTACAGTCAGAGTTCCTGATCGTGCACGGATTCGCTGAGAAGAAAAAAATAATTTTATGAATCTTTAATAAATATTGTGTTTTCGCATAAGGATAGGCAATAAATACTTTTTTTTTGCAAACTAGTTTTCAAACGAACTAGAAACTTATACTTAAGATTAGCCTGATTAACGAAGGAATTCCAGCACCAAATCGACCAAGGTTCACTTATTTGTCTTTATTGTTTTTCTGTTTATGGTATATAACATGCTATATCGTTTTGTTTTTGTTTTTGTTTTTTAAATTGTACAAAATACTTAGGCAAGTTTAAAAGAGCTTGGTCCGATTTTTCAAAATTTACTTTTCAATGCCATATGAAAGATGATTGTTAAAGAAGTGTAAATTTAAAATTTCAGCTGAATCTGTCAAACCGTTTTGATTTTATAGACAATTAAGCGTTTCAGAGCTGCCTATACGTCACTATATGTAAAATTAATTATGGTTACCATAATTAGACACATTTTTACTTATATATATCAAAAACGAAACATAACTCGACCATGGACACATTTGCATATGTATCTCCAAAATGAAACATAACTCGGCCGTGAAATTTCACATGAGTTATGAGAAAAATATGAGCAATATTTTCGAACCAAAATCTCAAAAAGTCGAAGCAATCGGACCAAGCTCCTTGAACACCAACCTCATTTTTGTCCAGACATTTCGAGATTGTTGCATTATTTAATTTAAAGTGTTAGCATGAAAAGTTTCATTGTCAACTTCAAACCCATTTAATTTTCTTTCATTATTAAATATCGTCGGCTACAACGAAAAAATGGCCGTCTAGTGTTGAAATCTTAAAGTTTGCTTAATTTCTTTCCTGATGAATAGCAATTCATATTTCCACAGAATAGGTTTTGATCAAAATTTTCACATTATTGGGCAGTCGACAGTTATTATCTAATATATTAAGTGCAAATAAAATTTTGAAATTCTGTCTAATAGACTATATTCTTATCGATGCTGAAATTACCGTATATCCGGGAACATTTGCGCAATCGACTATATTTATACATTGTGCGCATTACGTAATAAATGGTCGGTTGTGTAGAAACGCCGGTATTTGCGGTACTTTTAAGAAGCTTATGGGGCACACGAAAGTGGTATATACACCTTTAACTGATACCAACCTCTTGCTCCTCACGTTCTTCTTTTTCTTCCTGGTCTAATTTTTGTTTCTTCTGCTTCTCGGGAAGTCTATCATCGACTGCTGCAAGTTCGTATTGTGTGAAGAAGAAATCGAGGAGTTTTCGGATAAAGACAATTGCCAGCACCTACAAAATATGAAATCAATGTCATTAGCTATCGACGTGCAGTAAGTTTTATGTGGGCCGCTGCTGCAAAGGGATATAGTTGTCGACTTGTACACGGTGCTTAATGTAGCATATCTGATATACACATCTAGTATACATCAGATATGCTACCATGAGCTACTTGTAGGAGACAACCACTGTATCCATTTCCCGCGTCTTCCCTCATATATAAAGTAGATTACAGTCATCATCGTCGTCATCATCATCATCATCATCATAATAATCATCATCACCATCATCACTCACCAAAAGAGTGAAACCACTTAAAAAGGAGTGATTTTGTATGTAAAACAGGAAATATCCACTCATAAAGAGTGAAAATCACTCCAAAAACAGTGAATTTCCACTCGTTTGAGGAGTTAAACGCAGGACAATTCTTTTCACTCTTTATGAGTGGAAATTTGCTGTTTAAATTACAAAATCACTCCTTTTTGAGTGGTTTCCAAGAGTTTAACTCTTTTGGGAGTGAAATTTCGACTCATTTAGATTTAGAGAGTAAACTTACCATAATGGGGAATACAATAGCAGCCTTTGATGTTTTGATAATCCAGAGGAGCGCTAAACAGATAGCTTGAATAATAGTAAACAAATGCACTCTCCATAATTTGACTTTTCTCAAGTATGCGTAATCTGGCTGATGTTTGCTTGGCATGAAGAATAGGATGATTCGTTCCACAAACTGGAAAATAAAAAGAAAATCTTAAGTTGTCGCTTGTTATCAACGGTTTCAAATTCAAAATGACATAAACTCCTTTGGTTTGAAATGCAGGTGTACTTTGAGCAATCCGTCAGAAGCAGATTTATCTCTGTTCTCATAACATGACTTAAAATCATAGTTTATAGAAAATGAGCAATAATCATTTTTTTGAGCATAAATCTTGTCACATATTTCTAAATTCAGCAAAGTAAGAATTATAGGATTTCAACAACCTCCTCTAGCAATATTTTTGACAAGCCGCACACCTATACGACACTCGAATATGCCATCCTAGTCATCAAAAGAGGCGTAATAGATGTAGAAAGCATTTGGCATACTAGTAGTTTGTTGGCCAAAATGATATGTGGGCAGTTGTAACCCCACCTTCTGAGGATAATGATTTACATATATCAAAACATTAAAGAAACTAGTCCAAACCACAAACTATAAGTGTAAACTTGTGTAAAATTGCTATCATAAGGTTCAAATACCTACCTGGACTCCACGAAGTGATGCGATTCCCATGTACAAGAAAATACCGAAGAGGACTGGCATAGGGATAAGCTGTAGGTAAAACAAGCGGTAAAATATTTAATACAAATCAACAGTTTTTTGGTTCATCACATACACTTACTTTAGGTTTTTTACAACTTCAGAATTGTGGCTGTTGTCATTACAACATTTTTGTTTTTCTCCTTCTTCATCTTCCCTTTTTCCTACTCCATCGCATCTTCTTCTTCTTCTTCTTCTTCTTTTTCTTCTTCTTCTTCTTCTTTTTCTCCTTCTCCTTCTCCTTCTTCTTCTTCCTCCTCTTCTACTACTACTTTTTTCTATTCTACTACTTTTCTTCTTCTTCTTCTTCTTCTTCTTCTTCTTCTTCTTCTTCTTCTTCTTCTTCTCTCCTCTTCTACTACTACTTTTTTCTATTCTACTACTTTTCTTCTTCTTCTTCTTCTTCTTCTTCTTCTTCTTCTTCTTCTTCTTCTTCTTCTTCTTCTTCTTCTTCTCCTTCTCCTTCTCCTTCTCCTTCTCCTTCTTCTTTCAATTTACATACCCTCAAAACACCGGTCATCAAACTTGACAATCCGATAAGAACAAACACCATAATTCCAGTCACACGTTGTTCTTTGCAACCTTCAACTTTAGGTGGTTCCCCTGGAACACTGGTCTGTGACATAACTCTCAAACTGTCTACGTGGTTGATAGAAAGCACAGTAGCTGCCACGAACCATGGCATTCCAAAGACTGACATGAGGAATAACAGAAGCCCGATTACTAATAAATCCAAATGATAGCCGTATCCTTTCTGTAATGATAAAGTAATTAAAACATTTGGTATATAGTATTCCGCAGGGATCGCATTTAGGACCATTTTGTCTTATATCCAAATGGTAGCCACATCTTGTCTTTAATGATAAAGTAAATAAGACATTTGCTTTATAGTATCCCGCAGGGATCATGTTGAGGACCATTTTAGATTTTCCTCAACATAGCCATTACTTTTTATGTTTTACAGTTTAAACTAGATCCGTCTATTGTGTGTCTGATCATAGTATGTTACAGTTTCAAGTTGACCATAGCAACACTAAGCCTGCACTAAATAAATCAACCTACCTTAAGTTTGTTTTCAGCTCTATTGACAATGACAGCGGTAATTTGTTGATCCATGAAGATAAGAATTCCACACAACAGGGCAGGCAAAATAGCTGCAAAGTATGTCCACCATGGATTGACGCCAAAGATTGGTATCAACCAACCACGATCAGGACGAGTTGGCTGTGGATGAAAAGAACATTATGTGTTTATGATACATGGCACGTTTTGTGTGTGTTTGCAATGAATACTACTTTTTCATGCTTATTAATTTTTGAATTATATGCATAAACTCTCAAAGATTTCTGTAACTATTTTGTGATAAGATATAGAACACACTGATATATATATTCCAGTTACATTGATGTTTCCTTCATATCATTATCTTAATTTGTATTATCAGTTTATTATTATTCAACTAAAATTCCTTTGAAGGACGTTCCAACAAATACGGATGTTGTATGGATTGCTGATATAGATTGTCGTTGCAAGGTTAAAAGTACAGAGTGTTGCACTTGGTTGTTGCTGATGCGTTCCTTACCTGAAATTGACTTGGCACGGTAAGCTTTGGTGTTGGGATGCCAACCATGTAATCAATGAATGTCATCAAAATGAAGGCCATGAAGACACCGAAATCACTAATCATGAATCGAACCTGCGAAAAATAACACAGTGTTACTTGTTTATTAAAGCAGACAAATATGAAATGACATCAAATCAGCTACACCAAAACTCAAACCATATTTGTATCAACTTAAAACGGCAGAAGTCTAACCTTTATATTGGTATAAAATTACCACAGCAAGGAAGAAAGTTTACTAGTAATTTGCAGATGATCGAAATTAAATGATTTCAAAAGGTATTTATCGAAACAAATGGAAATAAAAATGGCTTTGTTTCAAAATCATTGATAAACAAAACATGAAAACATCTAAAAACACGACAAAGCCACAAATTCAAACTGATATTGAGATGTTAACGAAAGGTCAATAAAGGCTTGATAAGCCAGTGCTCCTTACTACTTAGTTGGGACTTAATGTCAGAATCAAATAAAACAAACCTTTGTTGGGAAGTAGTTGGTGTACTTGAACATCTTAAGTGAATAGGCGGCAACAAATGTAGCAAAGAACAGAATCACAGAGAAAAGGAAAACATCTGGGACTGGCAGGTGATGATCACAGTAATGCCCAACAAGAGTGCCATTGTATTTTTCGCAATCTTCCATAGCAATTTCTGTGCCGTTAATGAGTGCACCCTCTGGAGTGTTATCACTTGGTTCACAGACGCAGTCTGAGTGAGGAAGCTCTGGATGGTGTGGGTCGATACCCCTGTCGAAAACGAAAAAAAAAACTCGATTATTATGAATCTAATTAGATCATGTTTTGTATGCACAAAAGTAGTGTGTTCCTGAGACTATTATACACAGATCATTGCGAATGCTACATTTGAATACGCTGAAAAGAGCATGTACTGATTGTGTTGAGCTCAATTAGACCCAGGTGTCAAACGGACAGGCTAGGTAGACTCCAAACTAACAGACAAGCTACACGCTGTGAAAGAGATTCTTAAACTTTCAAATCAATTGCGCAAGGCAGAGTCTCAAGAGAGATATATCCCTTATCCTTACTTCCCCTGTTTTTAGAACTGATTTTAAAAGAACTACAAACGACAAACCGATACAACTGACAATTTCAACATTGTTCAATTACTAACAATACCAGTTTCCTTTGAAAAAAAAAATTGGAAATTCAAATGGATGCTTTCCTAGTGTAAAAGTAATCTTAGTCGTCCAGGAATTTATGTCCGCCTTCCATAGACCATAACGAAAAAAGTGTGAATTTAATGTTGCGTATAGAGTTGTTTCCTGCCGTTGATTTGAACTCTGCATGTCTGGTTTAGTGTCTCGCTTTGGAAAATCATATACTAAGTAACTCAGGCTGGCTACCCGTATTCTGACCGCATAACCACCCGCGTTACCAAAAACATGAGACCTGGGCAGGTCTCAAGACTTGGCTTGCAATATATATAGGGTATCCAAATCGACCTGGTACTCAGCACGTTTCACATAGGGTATCAAGTTTAGCTTTTACGTCTCTAAGAAAGAATGGTTGAAATAATGACAATGGTGCCTTAAATTGCAAATAAAAGTGTTCCAAATACCTAGAAACACTTCTTAAAAAGTGTTAAAATGGTGTACGGATGCATTTTACCTATGACTTCTTGTAATAATTATTTTGTCACATTTGCTTACGGTCTCAGATAGGGTATTCATTTAAACAGGTATTATAGTCCTGGAGAGGGTATCCATTCGAAGAGATATGGTAGATTTATGGTCTCAGATAGTTTCACCCCTTTTTGCCAATTTTTGGTCTCACGTAAGGTCACCTGCGGAACTCGGGTGGTTAACCGGTCACAAATATCAGGGGGGGGGGGGCTGGCTAGAAACTATATGATACCATGTACCAAGGTAAGATTTACAAGTCGGTCTAAGACTTCTTCGCACTTCCTATATAGCAGTTATATACGAGTTCTTGCGACAACAAAGTCATTAGGTTGCTGTACGCAGTGGTAATATGGGATTCGTGAAAATAGTCTATTCAACCAATACGATATGACTTTAAATATACTAACTTTCCAGCAATTGGATACTCGTGGCTGATTTCGAAACAGTTCTCAAACGCTTCTACGATGAAGATGAAAGCAATGAGTGCAGCAAAGGCCTCCTCAGTAAACCGGGTGATGTATCGCACCAGAGCACTGGCGTCTGTAGCAACTAACACAACCATGATTACACATGTCCAAAAGCCAATCCATACTCTAAAAGACATGTAATCTATGCCCAATGACCTGAATAAAGAAAAGAGAAGATAATCATCCAAATAATGTACGAAGAAGATGTGGCATAAATTATAATTAAATGTTGCATTCAATAACAAAATATATTTTTGACCATATCAAATTTAAATAGACGATGTAAATAAGGCTAACTATAATCATCTATCTACTAGGAGGACAATTTGTAAAAACCATGTGTCAATAAATCATTTGTCTGGCGATAATCTAATAGTTTTGTTCGGCTTAATTGGGTTCAGAAGGTTTTAGTTCAAAATTCTTTTTTTCTTATTTTTTAGTTGTTTGTCATCCTGCACGCTAAATCAGGTTGGCTTTGCAATGAAGTGCTACCATGATTAAGTAACATGATTTACATGATTTAGTAATGTGATTAAGTAACATGATTAAATAATATGAATAAGTAACATGTTTAAGTAATATGATTAAGGAACATGACTGAGTAACATGATTCACATGATTAAGGAAAGATATGAAAGTCAAAATACCGGTCGAATGGTAGCTGTAATAAAAAGAAAAGCAATGAAGAACTATACACTTACCCACACAGTTGAAACATGATGGTTTCAAATATAAGAATAGGCCCCGTACTTCCAATGATCGTGAGTGGTTGTCCGGAGAAAAGATGGTATAGCACACCGCAAATAGCACCACCAATCAAACTCTCAAAGGCAGCCTATGTAATAATATGTATAATGAGAATAAATGGGCATATTTTAATATGCAAAACATCATCAAAGGTATAAAACGTTGTTGTTGTTGTGATTGTTGATGTTATAATTGTTATTTGTGGTTATGCAGTAGATTTGTTGAATACAACCAATAAATAGTTGATTTCAGCAAAATCAATTTCTGTTAAACAAAAAATATTATTAGCTTTATTCTCGGTTTAAAACTTATTACAAACGTCCATCACTGAAATGTCAACATTCGATTGACTTTAACGCCTTACTACATCCTCTACATCATTGTTAAAATGATCCGAAAATTATAAAATACGTTATTATTAAGGTGACAAAAACTGTTTTACGGGTCCGACCGACCGGGATTTTGTTTTTTGGCATTTTTTTAACTTTTATAAAATCATGTAAAACAGCCGTTTTAGCATTTTTTTAATTCTTTAATTAATGTTGTCACATAAACTACTTACAATATAGTCATCTGTAGCACCACCAAGTAAGCCACCGAATGTAATGATTGGAGTGACGCAGGCGATGTACATAAAGACGAAAGACGCAAGACATTGAATACTCAACCCGTCCGTAAAGTCGCTGAGAAAATGAGGCACTTTCCTCTTCACGTCATCAATAAGACCTCCAAATAACCTAAACAAAGTCGGAAAACGAGTTGGAATAGCTTATCTTTTCAACTTACGGTAAATTTTGACTGATGTAGTTGTTTTTTTATGTGGCCATAGATACCTATAAGACATTAAAATGTACCCATTCGTAAAATCAAATGAATTTATATACGCAGTAAAACATAACAAACAAGGGCCTCATCAGCTCAGCACATATTTCACTCAAAAATGATCGATTAAGATCAACTACTTGAGCGTCTATATTGATTATAGTCGTTCTAAAACAAAAACATATACATCTACTCACCTTCCTGATCGCACTAGATCGGCTCCATGCTCCTCCTCCTCCTCTTTTTGATGTATTGCCATTGGATGGACAAAGTGCTCGGACTTCCTTCTATGTTGTGACCTTGTTGGTGGTGCTGTCTTTGGTGGTTCGATTCTAATACTAGGATCCCAACTACCTAAAAGACAGCGTAACAGTTTTGTTAGTTGCTACAGCAGCTAGACCACTGTGAACACATGTTATTCTTCTTCTGGCAACAGTTCGATCAACCATTAGTCCTAGATACTTTGAGTAATTATCATCAAATGTGGACACAATACAGTGACCTAATGCAATTAATGTCACATGAGGGGTCAAAACATCACGCAACGCAATGATTCGAGTCAAAATGTCTTTGCTATATAAAAAGTTTCAACTCCAAAAGAACACAAGCAATTACTGGTGATATACATGTAGTTTCTAGTCGTAGTTTGCATAGTCATAATGTAGGGGAAAATTGATATGTTCCATTTTAATAATAACTATTGCTGAATCTTGGATAAGTTTTATATAGCATCTTGAAGTTTTCTTCATGTCAAAGAAATCACACTCTTCAATACTTTCAACCATTTACGGTTGATTATTTGTGTTATGGCAAATGGAAATCTAACTACATATGGCTTTTCTATATTGTGGTATTTAGATGTGTATTCTGACAGGGAACGGTGTTGCATTTACCTGGTGGCAAGACAGTGACTTGTTCTAAGAACTCATCGATTCCAGCCAGAAGATCGATGCGGTCACGGGCTTTGTATGCAACATCATGGAACACCTTGGTGAAAAGAGAAAAAACGTCACTTGCTGGTTAAGATATAATATATACAGGGGCGTAACCAATGGGGGGCCGGGGGGCAAAAAAATCGGGAAGGAGAGTAAAAAAATAGGAAGGGAAGAGAGAAAGGAAGAAGAGAAAAAGAGAAGAGGGAAGAAGAGGAAGGGGACAGAAGAGGGAAAAGGGGAAGGAAAAGAGAAAAAGGAAGAAAGGAAGGAATAGAAAAGGGAAAGGAGAAAGAAAAAAGAAAGAAACCATTATTTTTGCGTTAAAATTTTTCTAGCAAGTACAAAAATCGGGAAGCCTCTTGAGTCTTGCACCCCCGGACGGTCACGGTTACGCCCCTGAATATATATAACATACAACGATTACAGCGCTATACTTCTAACCTATAAATGTGTGTTGTACATGACTAACCAAAAATTTACAATTTTAGGACACGGTTTTTGTGAGAATTATATCAAGCACAATTGTATGTCACAGTGAACCTTTTGAAAATATCCAAATGTTTAAAATTAAAGAAACATCTATATTTTCAGTTTCAGTTTCAGTTTATTTATCAATATAATATTTTGATTTAGTAATGTGATTAAGTAACATGATTAAATAATATGAATAAGTAACATGTTTAAGTAATATGATTAAGGAACATGACTGAGTAACATGAT
>JXSR01S071668.1:114135-127230 GCA_000969725.1 Ophiothrix spiculata
CTTTTATCATGTTTATTGGTCAACCCTGTATTTCTATTAAATCACGTATAATTAACGGAATAAAGTCTAAAGCTGTGTTTGTTGCCACGGCTTTTCATTTAACACCTCTAATAGAATAACAAGTCAAGCTGTAAAATGAAAAGCCGTGGCAACAGACACAGCTTTTCATTTAACATCCTTATTCCACCTTTAATAACAAGTCAAGCTGTTAAATGAAAAGCTGTGTTTGTTTCCACGGCTTTTCATTTAACAGCTTGACTTGTTATTAAAGGTAGAATAAGGATGTTCCTAAATACGTCACATATCACCATTAGTTGGGAAACTACCTCAAGCGTAACATTTAATTATTCTTCTGCATATCAGCACATATTAATAACTGGCTATTTCGAAAAAAAGAAAACAGTTTCAGATATATAAGTTTGTTAACTTGCAAACCATTAAAGCATCTTTTAAGTTATAATACATTAGTGTGCAATATGGCACAAATATAATTTTTAATTTAACTAGAAGAAGAAATGGCTTGCAAATAACATGTATCCATATATAGCATTTTCAAATATGGTGGAACAAAGTTCTTAAAAAAACTTTTTCCTTAGTTACAATTTAGTCGGCTTAAAGGTTGCACACGTGTTTTTAGGAAATCTTCCATATGGTTTAATAACTGGATAAACACAATGTTATGCAAGTCTAACACGTGCAACAGTAATTCAACATCTACATTATTTCCTATTGAAAATGTACCTCGTCTATACCCACCTCAATCATAACCACCTAGCTAATTAACAAGTTGTTAATTAGTCATTTTATTTGTGACAAAACATTGTCAGCAAACCGTAAGCGCCAGATAGACTTCGTCATTTTTACCAATTGTAAAATCCAGACAACTGAATGCATATTGACCTCGAGTTCACAGACAATATTATCGATCGAAATAATCCGCTAAAACTCCAATTAGAATGATAAAATATCAAGACAGTGACAAGCATTCCAAATGAAAATGTTTTTCATTGGAGAAATATGAAGCAGTAAGCAAATCTTCTTCAGAATAAAATCTATAGTACCTATACAGGACAGATTTCAGAAATATATCGAAAAGACCAAAGTAATTATGGTATTGTTTGAAAACAACGATTACCAAAGAATGCAATGTGCTATGAATTATCAAAAATGCTACAGATGAGTAATCATTGCAAAATGTTCCGTGATGCGAAAAATATTTCACCATCATGAACATTTTGATAAATGGTCAAACATATTACTCCATGGCAAAAATTTTACACATGAGAAAAACAAAATAAAATGAAAACAATTAACATAGTGGTGAAACTGTAACATCATGAGAAAAATTCTGAATGAAAATGACTACAAAAATGACGAAGTGTGTCTATCATACCACGGAGGCGTCCCTTGAATTTAATGCATTTGCACTATTGGGATTAGCCTGGCATACAGCCGAATGTTATAAATAAATAAAATTAAGGTGCATTCATACACTCTGCGTTAAGTACCCGTTAAAATTGTAAATCTAATTGGACAGTTGTTAACTTATACGCATTCATTAATCTAGTTGCACGCTGCGTATCGCGTAGTGTGTTGTACAATTCCATGTACGCGTACGCGTAACATGCTCGCTTATATGGTAAGTTTCATTTTAAATCTAAATTTCAATGATTAACATGGGACGATGGATGGTTGTATTCTCTATGTTTTATTGAAATAGCAAACACATTTTTAAATAATTATGCCGTTTCGTTTCTTTTGCAATTTTATTCTAATCATTGCCGTGTATGAATTAGATCAATAACTGCTCTTTACTTGGCGCTCGTGAAATTGTACAAAAATAATGCACCTTGTGCTGAAGTCGAAGTTGTCCAACTCACTCGGCTGCGCCTCGTGAATGCGTACAACTCCAACTTCAGCACGCGGTGCATTATTGTTGTACAATTTCACTCGCATCAAGTAATACGCAGTTATTAATCTTTAATTATGTAATGAGCATGATAACAACTTGCACTTGTATAAAACTTGAAGTACAAACCAAGCAGCCGAAACCGTATTTTCCTGATCAGAAAATACCAAATGATGTAGGAACTACAAAATTACCCAAAATAATACCAAAATCACGACAATTTAATGCACAAAATATATATTGATACGCAGTGATTTGGTCTTAATCAATCACCCATTGCAATGTTGTAGAATACAAGAGATATGTTATGGATTTCTTGATATGTACTTCTAACTTGACAGAGTATATTGACCTCCCACTACAGAGAAGCAGTAAATGTCGCTTCTGCATGTTCTGGTCATTTTTACTTTTTTACGTATTTGCGATGACCATGTTACAGAGATTAAAAAACACTCGACACCTACACAGTGGCGTAGCCAGACCTTTCTCCAAGGGTGGGCAAACTACCCAAGATTTCTCCAATTGATTTTATCGAGCGACTTTACAGGGGTTCCAAGGGACCGACTCGGCCGAGTTTTTCAAGTAAAAACGCCAAATATTGTGCTTTATGAAGTTTTCAACCTAATTTTTAGCGATTTACTGCTCTAATTGGCCTAATTTTATGTGGAAAAGGCAGTTCCTGCCCCCTTTATTTTTCTCCCAGGTCTTCAAAATGTCTCCAAAAATTTCCGAGGTGGGCAACTTGCCCACCTTGCCCACCCCTGGCTACGCCACTGCACCCACACCTCACGCGAAGCTATGACTCTTCAAAGTTTGACGTGGTTTACAAGCCACACCACCAAATGTCTGTGACATACCTAAATCTACTGCGACAAAGGAGTCAAAGTAAGACAATTAGTTTGAATAGAGACTAAATAATTATGATCATGCAATCCTTCAATAGAACGTTATTTTATGCTTTAAAATCATATGCAAGATGATCCAAACAAATTTCTAAATAATAATACTGGAAAATCTATCTGTCTGTCCGTCCGTCTGTGTGTCTGTCTGTGTTTCCCTCCGTCCGTCGGTCTGTATGTCTGTTTGTTTGTCCGTCTGTTTGTCCTCGGATACCCATGCATCGATCTGAACTAAACT
The DNA here is from genome assembly GCA_000969725.1 of Ophiothrix spiculata. Lineage (NCBI taxonomy): Eukaryota > Metazoa > Echinodermata > Ophiuroidea > Amphilepidida > Ophiotrichidae > Ophiothrix > Ophiothrix spiculata. Next base: position 117,182 of record JXSR01S071668.1, read on the forward strand.
TGCACCACGTATGGCCCCATTCCCACAAGTGTTCTAAGGGGTCCGGTTAAGGTCCTTAAGGTCAAAGGTCATTAGAGGTAAAACTTCGAATGTTCAAAAAGTTGACCAGAGGTCATCAAAGGTCAATCAATGTTACGACCATAACTCTCTAGACCAAACCTGCACCATGGACAGTCGTCACTATGAGGAGTGTCCTGGTGGGGCAACCAAATTCATCCAAGGTCAAAGGTCACTTAATAAGCAGTAATTTAAAAGGAGAGTTGGTGTAAGGTAAATCAAGGTCACTTGAGGTCGTCCAGGGTATTTTGGGTTCATTAACCCTGAACCTACCTGGACAAAACCTACATCATAAATAGCTCTCATCTCATAGACTCTCCTCCTGGAAGCTTGATAGAGGCGTCTTAAGGTCAAAGGTAATGTTTAGGTGAAATCAAAATCATTTCGAGGTTAGGAAAGAGGGATGGACCCGCTAAAATAATTTAATTAAAAAATATTCATGGTAGCGAAATAAGTCTTAAGCTTCTGTAAGTGATTGGTTTTATCAAATAAAACCATTGCGTGTAAAATGAAGTTTGATGCGTCCACGACTACTTTGTGATATACGGTCACATTTGAGTAGTCTTTGAGTGTCCCCAGTCATTTTCTTTTCTACGAATTTGAAGTAAATACTTAAACTAATTGGTTCAAGAACTTAACATCTGCTTGTAGCCAGTAAAACTTTTTATATGTCAGTGAAACGTCAAAGAAAGCAAGTGTTTTCCCTTTTTTTTTTATCCCAAATGAATCATTAAGTATTATATCATTATCCCGGGTGTCCAGGAATTCAAGCAAACGGTATCAGCCTTATGAAGCCAGTCATATTACCAAGACTATTCATAGAAATCAAGCAACGGGCCAAAATACGAAAAACCGGGATCCTCACAATCCAAAATTGAAACTCTGTTGTAAAGCTTTCAAAAAACTCCATTCAAGACATTAGCTAAGGCAGGTATTCCCTTCATAATTTGGTTGACTATGGTAACCCAGGGTTCCACATTTCCTATTTCCATAACCTTTCAACCCACCTTAATAAATATACTTTGAGAAAACTTAATATGAATTATATAGAACTTTAATGGAAAACAGCAATCCGTAATCTTGGCTTATGTCCGGGGGCCGCTCCAGATATAAAAAAATAAAGTGGTACTCATGCTCGTCAGAGCACCTCAAAATTGGACCCTTAATGGCGTAATAGTTATTGTTGATAGCAAATTGCACCTCTAAATGGCGTAAGGTCAGTAAAGATGTTGCAAAATCGCTTCCCCAAAATGGCGTAATGGCGTAAGTTTGTAAATTGCAACCAAATTAGGTACTAAAAAGTATGCAATTGAAGTTTTTCATTCATTGTGGGGGGGACGTGTCCCCCTGCCCCCCCCCCCTGAAATGACGCTGTTGCAAAATCGCTTCCCCAAAATGGCGTAATGGCGTAAGTTTGTAAATTGCAACCAAATTAGGTACTAAAAAGTATGCAATTGAAGTTTTTCATTCATTAACATGTCATCAGTACTTATTTTCTCTTGTTTTAAGAATTTTTATGCAAAACATGCACAGCACAATACTCAGCTGAGCAACTATGAAGTAAAATGTGACCCTTGGCAGTTAAGGTAACATGAATTTATATGCTAAATGGCGTATATTATGCTGAAAACTACCCCTTTTTCCAAAAACGTAGACGCCACCTGTGGTACAAAATCAGACCCTTTTACCCCATTTTTATGATGAGCACGAGTACCAATTGCCATCTTGAGGCCCCCCCCCCCCCCGGGGCCTATGTTTCCCTTAAAAAACTAAAACTTTAAAACTATGAAGATATTGTTCAGCCAAAGACTTTATTTCTCCTTGTTTTCCTTCAGATTGTATGGATCTGTTTGCAGGATTAGGTCACCAGTGACTCATGTTTGCATTCACCTCTACGTGTATTTTGCCAATTACTCTCTGTTTCCTGAGTAGTTTTCAATTGAAGTATGCGTCAAATTTTCCAAACGTGACAGAAAACGTGCCACACTGAGATCTAAATACTGTATCAAATATTTGAAGTATATTTTTTTTTTCGCGTTTCAGATTTCAGATTTATTAAGAACATATAGTATAAACATGGCAACCCTGAGGCTGAATGATGATATACGGTATATACAATGGAAAAACACGCAAGAATCATTTAAACAACAAAACAAAGTAACATTGCAGACAGCTAAGGAGCTAGTAATTAAAGGAGCATGATCCGATTGCCTCAACATTTTTTCAAACTTTTTTAGATTTTGGTACCAAAATGTTGCTCATATTTTTCCTATACCCCATGTGAAATTTCACGGCTGAGTTATGTTCCGTTTTGGAGATATGTATGAAAATGTGTCTAATTATCGTAACATAATTAATTTTATACAGTAACATATAGGCAGCTCTGAAATACAAAATTGTCTATAAAATTAAAAACTTTTTGACTGATTCAGCTGAAATTTGAAACTTAAACCTCTTGAGTGATCATCTTTCATATGTCATTGAAAACTACATTTTAAGAAATCGGACCAAGCTCCTTTAATCCCATGGAAATAAGGGGTTGGCAAACTGTTGATCAGTAGTTATCCACAATATTGGTGTATATCATGTTATAATAAGGAATAGGACTCCTAGAAAACTACAGCGTACGAGCAGGCAGGTGGATCATGAAACCATAGGCATTTCTAAGCTACCGGGCTAAGCTATCTCTCGTAATTCTTCTTGGGTTAGCAAATTGCAGGTACGGCCAAATCTGGATAGAGAACAAGAATATTTTCGAGTGGAATATCGGTAACCGTCGAGCGATGTATGATAAAACCGCTGGGCTCGGAATACCTCATTATTTAATTTAACAAGTTGCATGTTTCTCAGAGATTCCTGATATCTTTACTTGAAAAGCTACCTATAGCAACGATTTGAAGCATATTAAGGCTGGGGGTAGATCCATTACTGGCATTTTTTCGCTCTAACTCTTCATAACTCTTCATATAAACCATATAACATTTCTAGAAGCAAATTTTTATGCTGAACATGGTGATGCCAGTTTTTGACCCAAACATTTAATTTTAGTAAAAGCTAGCAAAAACTATAATATTGGCCAAAAAATTTATGGAAAGCTCAAGTAAAATTTGATTGTTTTAAAATCTGGACATTTTATACTTTTTGGAATCTAAAAACAAATATCAAGTTTGCTTTTTTCTTAATTTTTGAGAAAATGCCAAAAATAGGTTATAAAATGTTAAAAATATGATTTTTGGCAAAATAGTTTTTAGTTTTGGCTGTATCCTAAATTGTCACATTAAGCATAAAAGAAGAGATCACAGAATGGCCTCCTGTATATACTACACATGACACTTGTGTGGTTATAATTCTTTATGAAATGGTACATACACTCTAAAAAAGTTGGGTCAAAAAGGGAACATGGTTGGCAGGTTGGGTTAAATTTTGCACAATATTGGGTATAATTTGACATAATGTTTGGTAAATGGCACGTTTTACCCAACATTGTGTCAAATTATACCCAATATTGTGCAAAAATTAATCCAACCTGCCAACCATATTCCCTTTTTGACCCAATTTTTTTTAGAGTGTACATGTATTGCAATAAATGAGCATTGATCTTAATTATCAGAATAAAAACAAAAAAGTATCAAACTTCTTGATGAAGTAAAAATTAGTATAAATTGATAAAGTATATGGCTAAAAACTTACATTTAGGTACTACTCCAAGTATCAGAAACAAGATCAATTTAAGATTTGAAGTCACTTTGACCTGTTGATATTTTTTGATATTTTATTGATGTTTATAATTCCTTTCTGCTGTAGTTTGTTTGTTTGTTTCTGCTAAATGTAGGTTAATGAAAATCTTGTCCTATTTGACTTTTGTTTCGCTGAAATATGAGGAATTCCGAAACCAGCATCACAATTTTTTCAGAGCCAAATATTATAATGGTTATAATGATGCTTACATTTACGTGCTTGCTCGTCCATGACCCTACTTTAACATTTTCAGCGGAAAATCTTTGTTTGTAAATGGTGGTAACATGCACGTGGTTTGGAAGCTCGTTTTTAATCTTTTTGCGATTGGCTTTTCATGATCGTCAAACTTGGTACCACACATGGATCTAAACCCTGGTTCGAATATGACTCACAGAATATATGATTCATGTATCACAACCAGTCAATTAAGAATTTGTTAGACCCCTAGATCTCTTTAGGATTCCGTCCTAATCTGCTAATCTTATTTTCTTACGTAACACAGATTTAGTTTTCTCTGAAATTGTCCATCTATTTAGATCACAGTTCATTTGATACTGGTATATTGAAAAACAAGTTATCCCAAAATAGTACAGTCATTAGTACAGGTTTATTAATGAATCATACACTCTAAATTTTGCAACGGATAAAGTAGTTGTGAACAAATGGTTGAGCCGTTTGTTGCACTGTCTTAATGCTTTGGTAAAGCTGTGTACATACAGTGCCCATTTAAAAATATATATGTAATAAAACAACCAGATATAGGTGTCAGTAGCCTTTTGGAAAAGGGTTCCTAAAATATTGGTAAAAACCATAGTAAAAACATACTTTTTGGGACATCATGTGTTAGTGTAATACAAATAGGCAAATAATTGTTTTTACCAAATTTTTAGAAACTCTTTTCCCAAAGACTAACTGACATCTATGTCTGGTTGTTTTGTTAGATATATATTTTTAAATGGGCACTGTATGTACACAGCTTTACCCAAGCATTAAGACAGCGCAACAAACGGCTCAACCATTTGTTCACAACTACTTTATCCGTTACGATGCTACTTCTGCTTTACGACTTTTAGATCAGTCAAAGCATCTGAATTATGAAATATTATTAAAAACAGAAAATACCTGACCATTTAGATCATGCACATTCTCCTTGCAAGTTGCAATGCTTCTCGATCTGACATGTCTGCAACGACCGCCGATGGATGTCTCGTAATCATTGCATTACGACTGGAAAGTCAAATATCGGTATGACATCGGTGTTTGCTTGTTTTGCCAGGTTGGTTGCAAGTGATTGAACATTTGCATTTTCATAAATGAGCAGCTCCGCGTGAGAAATGGACCAGTGATCGCCGTTCACACATCAAGTTAAGCACAGTTCCGCTGCACAACGGGCTGTAGAAAAATGCATTTTGCGATGTGATTTAATCACTTTTAGGGAAATAAAACATCTGTTAAAGGAGATAGGTCCTTTGTTCCACTTATGAAGGGCACTTTGGGAAATTACCTTTTGTACTTGACAACTGGTGATAAAAAAAAACCGGAGTACTGTTTTGGTCGGAGATCTCTCGATTTGTTTGTAATTTTTGGATGACACAGGACATTTTTGAACAAGTGCTTTATATGGTTACAATCGGCAGATATTCATGATTAAAATATGTCAAGTTTTTGAACGACGAAAAGGATCATATCGCAAATTGTAATCAAAGTCTAATTTGCCAGTCAAACTGGCACTGACGGTCAGTGCAAATTATATATCTGGGGTGGTCCCGGAGCTGATATTTTCAAACAAAGGGCCACATGGAACTTCTTTTGAACTTTAGCTATTATCAGGCACTAGTAGAAGAAAAACATTAGAAAAAATCCATTTCTTGGTTTGTTTTTCAATTTTTTGCGCGCCCTTGAATTCCTTATAATTGTAATTTTCTCCAATTTACCCTATAAGTTTGTGAATTAATGCCTCTACGTTTACGTACATTGATTAACAATTTGTTTGCGCATGGACTATACTTTTGACATCCGTTAAATATTCAGTAATACCGCCATCTTTACGACCTGGAACCCAGGATCCTAGGTTCAACGGTGGTTTCTTGTTACCAGCACGTGACGTACATATCGCCACAAATTAACTAGAAACACAAGACACTCCATGACACAGGATGTCATGAACGCACAACACTTAACAGTCTTTCGTGGTACACACAGCCGTAACATTTGTTTGTTACGGTTCACCGTAACATAATACACTCTCTTACGAATTAATATGTTAACACTTTTAGGGTGCAATATCCCAATTAACGTTCCTATACTTTTACACGTAAAGTAGGGGTCTGAAAACGCTCTGTATCTCCGTAATTAGTGATTCAAGCATTCTAGATTTAATTTTTTTTTCAAGTTTTAAAGCAAACCTTTCAGAAATCATCAAAGAAACAATATATGGTAGCCGGCTTGTTTTCCCGATATATCAGGCGATATTTTGTAATGTTTTAGCCGGCCTGTCATAAATAAGCCCGATTTGACCGAGTATTTCTAGAGACACCCATAGCCTATTTGTTCCATCTTTAATTTCATTATAAAATGTTCTGTGGTGCTGATTTTGTCTACACATTCACAACTATTTCCAAACTCAATAATTAGCATAAAAACAAAATAAAACATAGTCCCGTATTATTTCTATATAAATATAATTTAATGTCTTATTCCACCTTTGTGGTGTAAAAACCCGGCAAATTTGCCACTAGCGTCACTACGTGAAGCGATTTACGATATTGCGACCTTTAAGTACCATATTATAGTGAAATGCTACGTTAGTCGCAAGATTTGTTAAAGAGATTGATACAGTGCCTTCCAATCATGCACTCGAGCATCGCAAACCAAAATCAATGGCTGGCTTCGAAGGTTGTGCTCATCAAAACAGTGGTCGAAGTGGTCAGAATTTCACGTAAAATTAGACCACTTTTAGAGTGGATTTACCATGGAAAAAATCATTTTTAGGTTAGTTTTTCATTGTACATATATAGATGCTTCATAATGTGATTTGCATATATATACGCAGTTAAATTTACCGGGTCTGGGGTTTTTTTTTTCAGGGTCGGTCTGTTTGTTGAAAACTGGAAGTTCCCCAAGATGAGAGAATATGGCGATTCGATATAAATTGTTACGGTATTCCGTAACATTCGTCAATGTTACGGTCTAGTAACATTTGATAATGTTACGGTCCAATGTAACATTTAGTGTTTGATATGCATTACCTGACCTTACGTGACCTTAAGCATGTGACGTCGCCAGCGACAGGGTATGAAAATGTTACGGTGAACCGTAACAAACAAAGAAAGACTGCTAAATATTGTCCCGATTAAACTAATACTTTAGAGCCTAGATTGTCCGACTTTATTCATATTGGTGTGATTAATTTCCGATAAAATTATTCGCCACGGGCACCTTGACAGCGCCCTCGCTTTTTCCAAACGGAGAAAATGACCCCTAACCGCTGTAGACATGCACTGTAGAACTTACGTTGTTACATTTAAAATAAAATTGAATGCCAGTTGTTTTGGATGCTATAAGTGATCACATGATTTTAGTTAATTTTATAAAAACAAAACATGTCACTTATTAGCAGTTCTACTACCACTGCAAAATAATCTACGTCACATGCTTTCTACCGGTGTAGTAGGAATGTTACCGTCCCTGGACAAAACCGAGGACACAAATAGTACAACATTCCTAAGGTGCACATTTGGAACATCATTTAAGTACAATTTATAGTACACAAATTTGTACTATATTTGTACTAAAACCGTGCTATAATTGTGTTCCAAATGTCACCTTAGGAATGTTGTACTATTTTTGTACTCGATTTTGTCCAGGGGTAGTCCCCCGTTAACGCCTTCTTATTATCTGGGTTGTACAGTAAAGAAGGCCTATAGGCTAATGACTCTAACGCAACATTAGTTTCATGCTTTATTCCGCTATGGTCTGTGGAAGGCGGACTACCATTTCAGGGGACTAAGATTACTTACATTGCACAATTCGTTACCATTCGTGGAGTGATTTAATCACAGAAAACAGAGATGACACTGAGTTCAAAACATGGCCCCAATTAGCGTAACGTAATATGTGGACAAAAACGAGAACACACGATGAAGAATGCTGCACACCTTGTACCCGATTAAGAGTAACACACATCAACATCGATGTCAGGATTTATCGATATTTGAGCAGGATTATTCTTTGTGTGTCCTCGTTAATTGGAGCCACTGATCACGTCATCAGCGAAGAAACGTTAACCATGTTAACCAGCGACTTTTGAGAAATAGTAGTAATAGTAATGGGGATGAAGTGTCAGGGACCTCATGTCAATGGTCACCTGTCAAGACAGTCAGCCAACACTGAGTGGCGTTGTTCCACTGTAATTACCGTGATATCTTGCGTGTACTGATATCTATAACTGTCATGCGTTGGCGTAATTATATGACTTCAATCTGGCAACCTTGTCTACCCAAAAATATGTATTACAATCCCACAACGTACCGTTACTTTTGACATGGTATTTATAAAACTATGAAACATTATGAATTTATTTTTTGACTTAACTAATACGTTTTGATAAGTTGGTTAATGTTGATGTAAATCAAAATATCAAATAGAAAACCATTGAATTTCAAAAATTCAAACTTATATTTTAAAAACTTAAAACCAGTGATTTAAAATTTTTAAATTCATTAAAATTAGAAGATTTGAACAGAAAACATAATCAATCTTTAATTACATTTCCACAAACTAAACACGCCGATGGTTCCTAACACAAACTTCATAATGAGCGTATGTGTCCAAAACGATCATGTAATTTCAGAGACAGAGAGAGAAAGAGATGATGATGGGGGGCTGATGTAATTTTTGATCATTTCTTTAAATAAACGACACATATTGTTTGGTAGCTTCAATGAAAAAATGGGTTAAAATCACGAAAAATGTACTTTTCGAGCAAATATGGACATATTATATAACCATATTTTTTGCATGATGTCCATATATGATTTTTTTATTAAACATGCCTCAATGTTGGTATTTGTTATATGTAAAGTACATCATAGCCTAATGAAGAATTGAAAAGGAAATTTGGAAGGTATGGGGTAATGATGATTTGTTCTGCAAAACGGCTTACGTCCATTTTTAACAATAAAACAATAGCCAATTGTTGAGAAAATATTTGAAAAAATTATCTAAATCTACCTTATAGATTACCTTATCTATGATAGTCCATGGGCTATGATAAACATTAGTATAGACACAACAATTTTATTTCTACAAGTCCCAGATGCTGAGATAGGATAAAAGGTAGAATTATTTGGCGGCCATTTTGAAATCCAAGATGGCCGCCATATCCAAATGACTTATATGGTATAATTATCTGCTTATTAGATTTCTTCAATATGAAAACATGTGTATAGATTAGCTCTGGCTCTATGTCGTTCAGAAACAAAGATATAAGCAAAAATAAGTAAAACTTGCAGCAATTTGAAAAAATGGCGGGCATCTTGAATGTATTCACACTGAGATTTTGGTAACATGCAAAATATCATTCAGAATGACCCCAAACAAAATGATACCACTCGTGGAGATTCTAGGAGATGCATGTATGGTTGTCGTAGCCCATGGACTGTAAAGACATATTCGTACAGAATCACTTTAATAATTATCAGCAATTTTGCGACACATTTTGATGTCCTAGCAGTTTTTTACCCTGTTCTCGAAAAGTTTATAATGAACTTAAGCCGTTTTGCAAGTCAACTCTTCGTTTCAGATTTTATTAAAATACAAACTAAAAACTGTAATTTATATGTAGTAATTCATTTCAATAATAGATAATTTTTCCATACATGGTTATTTTAAACAAAACTTTGAAAGCGCAATAGCTTATTTAGAATGTGCTTGTCTACATTCTGTCCAGGTTCAGAGTACGATTTGCTTTGCATTATCTGGTAACTAACATGTGTGCAAATTTAAGGAGGTTTTTGGATAAAAATGTCGATTTTAATGGGAAAAATGTCATTCAGAGTACGCTAGAAGCAAGAAAAAACTTGTTATGAAGAGCCGAGGAGAAAAAAATCTCACCCATGACAGGAAAAAACCTTGACTCACATAATAAGGGGAAAATCACTAACTGCTTGACACATATTTCACACTCAATGACCCCTTTTCTATTTTTATATATAAGGGAAAATGTTGATTATTCTTTAACTTACAGCTGAAAC
>JXSR01S071668.1:142175-153851 GCA_000969725.1 Ophiothrix spiculata
ATCGGGGAATCATGATAACTGTTAGGCCTATAACATTAAAAGAATATATCCAAATTGAGGAAGACGGTGAAAAAATCGCATCGTTTGAAGAAAAAAGTAGGGTTAAGACAAGTCACCCTGGTGCTCATGCTCTAAGAAAGTGCTCGATCATGTCCTTAAAGATGTTTTTCCAACCTAGTACTTAATCTCAAGACTTCAATTCGTAAAGTGGACCTCTAGGGTATATTGCGTAAAGAAATACAAACATTCCTAGGATAAATCCACAAGTAATGTTAACACCTTGGGTTAAGGTAATTCTTTCCCAAACCTCTTATTGGACCTCGGTACCAATCAGACGGCGGATGATAACGACGGAGGACATGCATGGCTACTGCACCACAATTTTAAATAATGATCTAGATTTCACCATGTAAAAGCAATTTTCAGTGAATTCAGGTTCACGAGTGTTTAGGTTCATGTCCCGCCGAATGAGTTGAGACCAGTAATGGAATAAAAAGGCAAACCATGTAATATCAACACTTCTGTCCATGTAACAGTACGGTCTTAGGCTACTCAGCTGGCTTTAAGATCTCGAGTGTTTGTCGTGTCTAGGAGGCCAGAATACAAAGTAAATCCAAGCAGGTGTAGCAGTGTAGGGGTGCTCAAATTTGACAACCAGACCTCTGCTCCATGATTTGAGCTTTAGATACGAACCATGAGAACACTCAAATTCTCTTTGTAGGCCTATACGTATACCCTTATAAGGTGATAGTGATTCATAAAAAAAAGGAGGAAAAAAAAGAAAAATTGATTGTAGTAGGTTAAGTTTGCAACAAATCAGGAAATAGAGGCATGCATATTGTTACAAATTTCGACGATTCTTCAACATTTTGTTCAAATACAAAAAAATTACATATTTGAGATTTGCGCAACTTTAATATGTGACAATCTAAGTTTTATCCAACAGAAAAAATGTATGTCAACATGGTCAATGTGTTTGCAAAATACTTGAAAAAGAAAAAGATAAAAAGCTGGTTCGTCCATTTTGAATACCGTATCCGGGCTATACTGTATCAACCTCTCGGATGTTTGTTATATGGCAGGTTTCCCACCAGGAGAACTAGATATAACAGCATTCATGGTATGCTTAAGAACAAAGCAAAGTACTTAGTCAAGGGCGTCCTTACATAAACAGATATGTCGACATCTACTTGTACCTTGGTAAATAGAGGTACAATTTGGTAACTTACATACTAGTATGTGAAACATATTCATAGGGTTTGTTAGGTAAATGTTGCAATATCATGCAACGAGCTTTCGTAAGAGACGCATGTCAGGGTGCTTAGTCATGATAATTGGAATATTCGAAGTTTATTGGAAGGTGGGGCAAGTTGGCCCTCGGGGCGGGTTGGCCCACCTCGTGTTTCTGCTCACGTGACCTTGGGGGAATTATGTAACTGGTGATTTTTGGTTATGCATAAAGCATCAAATTTACCATAAAATTTACAAGACCGAACTCAGCTCTTTGAGTGAGTTATCAATAAAACGAGTTTTTGAGTTACCTTAGTAATCTTTTTGAGAAAAAGTAATTTTGTACTAGTGTCAAAATATTACTTCGCTGGTTCAAGTTAGTATTATTGATTACGAGGTATGGTACATGTCCAACATATCATGAGATTAAATCCTCTTTATTCTTTGTTTTGTTGGTATACCACGAGGATAAGTCAAAACTGGGACTATGGGGCGGGTTCGCCCACTACCACACGGGGCAAGTTGGCCCTATGGCGAATTAGCCTAAGATGGTATGATAACCTACTCAGACTCAAGGACAATAACATTTATGACGTTTTAACACGATTTTAATTCTAAACAAGTTAATAGTTGCGTATAACAAGACGAAAGAAGTCTTTCACAAGACTGACAGGAAATGTGACATATATATTGCATGCAGATAAAACTGTATGTCACAACGTACCTTTTTAAAAGATCGATATTGTATTAATCTATTATGGCATTTCATCCTAAAAGGACATTTTTATATGCAGAACATTCCCGTGCTTCACTTAAAAAAACATAATGTATGAAATGTGTCATGGTTAAATGAGAACGACTCTTTTTTTGTAAATGGGGCCAACTTGCCCCACTGGGTGGGCCAACTCGCCCCGCATGCGGTGTAAGTTGGCCCTATTGACAACATTTTTTATTTTCTCTATTATTTAAAAACGATAAGCCGCAGAGTCCTGGTATTTACGTAACACATAGTTCGGGTATATATCTATCTTGTGTAAAAAGGAAAATCTTCTAGACTTTATCATGTCCGATTCTGGGACGTTCCAATGAAAAGGGGGCCAACCTGCCCCACCGTCCCCTACATGTATTCCCTCCAATTTGAACCTTCTCTGATACTTCGTAATTCGAAATGAAATGAAGCAAATCTAATATACTAAAATTATAAACGAAATGAAATGAAATTAGAGAAACAAAACAAAATCAAATATAAAACGAAACGAAATGAAATGAAATTAGAGAAACAAAACAAAATCAAATATAAAACGAAACGAAATGAAATGAAATTAGAGAAACAAAACAAAATCAAATATAAAACGAAACCAAATGAAATGAAATGAAATGAAACGATGTTAAATGAACAAAAAAATGAATTGAAATGAAATGAAACAAAATGAACTAAATGAAATGAAGTAGAATTAAACGAAATGAAATGAAATGAAGAGACATGAAATGAAACGAGAAAAAACAACGAATTGAAATTATTTAAAGATATGAATTGAACTGAAAACGAATTGAAACGAAACGAAGTGATATGAAATGAAACAAACGCAACGAAATGAATGAACGGAAGTGAAATGAAAAGAAAGGAAGTGAAATAAAACAACGAAACGAACCGAAATGAAATATGAGCGAAAATAAAATGACACAAAGTGCAATGAAACCGAATGGAACGAAATGTAACCGTGAAATCAAATGAAGCGAAGCAAAAATAATGAAATGTAATGAACTTTAAAAAAAATTATTCATGTTCAAGTAGATTCAATTATTTCAACTTGGCAACTTTCGTTCAAATTTCATGATAATTAGGCCTTTTTCGACATCCGAAATCCAAAATAGGATCATAGGATGTAACATCGTTCAAATCAATTCCATGTTCAACCATTAAATAAACTCTCTGATCTAAATTAATTGAAATTAATTTCGAGTAGAAAAGACAACAGAACTATTAACTATCCATTAATTACAAATTACTAACCATTTACATAAGAGTTTGTTGACAGAAATTACAATGAATGAGTGCACTAACATGATGGACCGAAAAGATTATCACAATACCTGCTACTTGTCTTATTAGCATAACAAGAGGCGAAGAATGCCCAGATCAAATGGTCAAACATAAGCGCACCAGTAACTATTTGTTTGCCCAAGGAGGAACCAACTTTTTGATACGACTCCGCCAATCAATTTGTCGATATGACTTTGATTAAACTTTATCCGCATGGGTCTTGTTTGAGTCTTCGACTTACTTACATCGGAAGAACTGCTGATCTGACGGAATTATATATTGACATTATGAAATTCTTATTTTCTTAAAGGGTGTTTTTGAATTTGATCATAATGACAATTGGAAATACGCTATATCATCAATTCGTTTTACAGGATTTATATCAGGAAATACATTACTTGAGGAAATCTATTACTCGAGGATATACCGTGGATTAATAATACCTGCTATCAAAAGAGAGCAGATTTTCTTGAGGAGGAAGGGACCGGACGTGAGATGAGGAACTTTTATGCAGTTTTCTTTAATCTAGTTATCATTCTTGCCAGTACAGGTAAACAGCAAATCCAAAATCTTATATTGCATTAAATATCTGTAATTTGATCGTTATGGAATTGGATTTCCTGTCTGACTCCTCGTATCTGTAAACTATGTAGATCTCGATTAGGATACGGGTTTTGCAACGAAATTCTTTCTGTATTTTTCAATGCCAGGGATTGCTTAAATGTTCTCCTTTTCCCGTGTTTGAAAATTATACAAGAAAATGTTATTTGCCATAATCTAGTCGTACGACAGTGAGCGCATGGGTTAAGAGACACGTAAGTCGGGAGATGGAGAATAACTTGTAATTACAAAGTTTTCTGACAAAATTGATATGACATGATGTCTACCTACAGAGTTAACAATTGCAGTTTTGTTTTCAAAGTGGTTTATTTTTTCTCCGTTCATACTTTCTAATTTAAAAGCAACACGATACATTCTTATCAACATAGTGTGGCAAAATGAGCGTCATCCCACCATGATATCATACAACCATACAGGTTAATGCGCAATATTGAGTTTTTTGTTTTAAAGCTATCATGTCGAACTGAAATTTCACAATAAGAATAATCTGTATAAAGCATGATATTGGGCCATATGCAGTTCTCATCTACATATTCAAATAATTAAGATTGAGCTCTTAAAATTTCCCAATCGGTACTATTTTATCAATCAACAAAGCCGGAGACAAGCAGTGTAGCCCTGATGGATATGTTGAATAGATTATGCTAAATTCTGTAGGATATCATTTTAAATTTATAACAATCAAAATATGAATTAAAAAACCAAATATGATAAAAACAAACAGGAAAAATAATAATTGATAATGACCAGTATCATAATTGTTCGACTATCGAGGTCTTGGTTTAGAACCAATTCAGACTAACTTTGCATGCTCAAAGCATTACCAAAGCCATGGGAATGAAATAGGACTTGTCTAAATATAAAACTTTATTATGCCCCCCCCCCAAAAAAAAAAAAAAATCACTCGTATTTTTTAATCTGCAATAAAACAAATTTTACCTGCAGGTTTTTGGGGGGTTTGTGGTGGAGGGTCACTTGAGAGTGGTGGGTCTAGTGAGGTGTATAATAACCAACTCGTATATTTTCATCTAAAATACTTTATTTATGACAATTGAAGAAAAGCTGGATCTTACACGAATCAATGACTCAACTTAGATGATTATTCATCCTAAGTTATTTTTGAAATGTAAGATGAGATGATTTTATTATTAACAATGATTAAGGTTAAGATAAATTGTGGCAGTCTTAGGATAAATTCATTCATCTAAGTCCTTACTTAAAAAGATAATTAATTTTCTAACTTTTATGAAGTAAGGTGCTACAGAAAAATGTTTACAAATTGAAAACTGAAGAAATAAGGCTCGAACTTTTAAATTTTAAACCAATGGTCATTATTTGAGTGTTGCCGGAGTCTCACAATCCATAAAAAAGTATCATACCTTGAAAATTAAAAAGTAAACTAAAGTTCTCAAAATGAGAAATCTATTTTGAAGCAGCTCAGTCTTGCTGCTTTAAATTTTTTAAACTTTTTGTGATTTCGGTATACCAAAATATTTTTTAACTTAATCTGTTTTGGGCGAATCATATTCGGTTAGGATATGGTAACATAATATACCAAATATTTATTTGGTATCCTCTGAAATACAAAATTGTTTATAAAATCAAAATGGTAAGTCTAATTCAACTGAAATATGAAACAGATGAAACACCTTTTGGCAATGTTTCATATTCTTTTTCGGGAAAAAAAATGGACTAGATACATCACATATTTGCCTAAAAGGTCATTTTTATGGAGCAAGCGTAGACAAATATTTGGTCAAAAATCTTTGAAAAAAAATTTGGTTCTCTAGGAACTGGGTTTTTCACCTTCTTAACTTTTTTTATTTTCACAAAAATTGCGTATAAATTGCGGACCAAGTGCACTTTAGGTCCCATCTAGAATTTGTGTGTTAGGGTGTAGGGTTAGTGTTAGGATTAGGTTTAATTTAGGGTTAGGGTTAGGGTGTAGGGTTAGGGTTATATTTAGGGTAAGGGTTAGGGTTAAGGGTTAGGGTTATAGGGTTAGGGTTAGGGTATAGTTTTTGATGGGACTATAAAGTATACTTTTTCCTAAATTGCAAATACGCTAAAATCTCTTAAAACAAAGTGGTAAAACACAAAAGTGAGATGACTACTTCCATTTTTACAGAATTTTGTCGAAAAATATGTCTTCCAGACTTTTTTTTAAAGCAAAAATGTCCTCCATGGTAGAGTGTCTAAAAAGCAACATCTTCATTCCAAATTCTGCAGAAGCCTGGTGGAATTTCCTATCTAAAATATACTATCTTGGTTTTCAAGTTAGAATAAACCAATTAAACCAATTTTTAAAGAAATTCTGGCATCTTCCTTGTGCACTAAATCGGGCCGTTGGTCTAAATTCCAAAGATTGAAAAATCAATCTTTTTGAGTGTGCACTCACGGCAGACTTTTGGGGATTGAAGAGTCAATCTTTCAGACATGAATTTTCAATCCTTGGAATATCCGTCTTAATTCCAAGATTGAAAATTCAGCCTGAAAGATTGACATTTCAATCCAAAAAAGTTTGCCGTGGGTGCACACTCAAAACGATTGATTTTTCAATCTTTGGAATTAAGAGAGTGATTTACTCCATGGTAAATCAGAACTTAATCATCATGGGTGTCAGTAGTATACTCTGCAATCTTGGCCAGTTTAATACAAACAAGATATTTGCATCAGTCATTTCACAATTTTAGCTCCTTTTTAATTTTAACACATTAAATGAAAATTGCAAAATTAAGAATATGGGATGGGAATGACATCATTTTTTAGAAATGTGCTATTTAAAAAAGGCGTTAAATATTGTTGCAGTGTGTGCAGTGTGTAATCTCGTGATTTTGACGGAGAGCAGAATGGCGTATAAGAATCGCGAAGCAAAAGCCGCTGATGCAGGTTAATCTGCATTTACCATTTTACGTTTAGGTTTCAAAAATAGCCTTTTTGCTAACCGTGTTTGATGAATACTTTTTGGAACAGTTTATAACAAAACAATCGTTATAGAGGACCAAATGAATATAAGTTACATATATGTTTAAAATATCAATGGTCTTTTAACAATTATGATATTTTAACTAACGACCTTGATTTTATGCTTCCTAATCATATGATGCTGCTAGATTGAACAATGAAATATCTAAGGAAAAAACACACCACAAATTGAAAGAAAACATTAAAAAAAAAAACGTCGAAAATCATAAAGTGTAAAATTTAAAAAAAAAATGGGAAAATTGAGATGCGACCTAATCCATCATGCACGATATGGAATTTTATACAATAAATATATATTGATTGAACTAACTTTAGGCCAGGATTATGAATTAAATATGTTGTTAAATAACAACATGTGGTTGATGCGTACTGCAACTATTACCAACTATTATAAAATAAATGCACTTTAAGATATTTTATTGATATCGTCCTGTTAATAAAATATCGAAAAATAATCACGACTAGAATGCAGTGATATTTGATCAATCAATTAAATATCGAAAATACATTATCAAATCGATGTATCAGACATTTTAATGTTTACATTATCCAAAATGACACGTGCAAGTCAATATAGTTTCTCCAATCTCTTTGCGCCGAAATTTCCGTAGAATATCATTTATAAATACCACAGATGTGTTTAATGTGCATGCAAAAAGCAAACTTAAGGTTCTAGTGAATTCGTAACCCTAAGCCTAACACTAAAGTTTGACTAAACCCTAACCGCAACCCACCCTTTGAACAACAACAGCAGAAAATTGTTGATGGAAACTTTAGAACACTTGGTTCATTTGCATGTGTGCAAAAATCGCTTGTTGAGTAAAGTTTTGATAAGTGTTAAGTAAGAATATACTCAAACGAGAATACCGGTGGAACAAGTTATCTTGAAGTTTGAAAACGAAAAAAAAATATCGAGAAAGAGTTAGATGAGGTCACTAATAATAAGAAATATTCCGGAAAATGTGCTCATTAGGCAACATACAAAATGAGGTTTTTTCTCGTCCGAAGGTTTCTCAAAATGTGAGGAGGGAGAGAGGTGTTTTTTTTTCCAATGGTTTGGGAGAGCCTGTGCGATTCAGGTTTACCTTTGGTATTAGATGTTGACTGCACATTTAGTTGCTGTCTTTTAACTCTATGTGATATGGATAGATGTTGGTTTGATGACAGTTTCAACGTTAAAAACATCAAAAATTTAAAGAATCCTTTAAAAAGTAAAGCGGGGTCTTGATATTTGAACAATTTTGCTCAATTTTTAACATCTTTTTAGCATTTTTGCACACAAAAAAAGCGAGGAGGGAGGGGTGTCAGGGGACGAGAAACAACTTTGTTTTTTATGCGGCCTTAGAAAATAGAAACATTTGCCTTTCATGCGTTTTACTTTTACCATTTGAATGATGTTAATAAAACGCACGATAAGTTACAAACCTTGTCTGACGCCCATCTCTTAACAAAATTTGTTAAAAAAAGAACAACGTTTTTAAGGTTCAGTACAGTCACTGCACAAGTAGGTCTATCTACTATACATAGCCCCTTTCAACATTCATAAACCAGCATGTCAGATTTTCAAAACATTTCTTTGAGAAAAAAAAGATCAGTAAAATCTTCAAGCGACGTCCTTGTATTTAAGATGAGATTAAGAAACGAGATGCTCGAATGTCATTTTCACTGCTAGATTTTGCATACTTTACATATACACTCGGCACACTATCACAAGTATTGGCATACATTATAGAGTCTCTAAATTATATTTTCGTTCTGACTTTCGATTCAAAGTTGTTTTAACCGGTTTCTTCAAAAATGTTGACGCTCTTTTTTTTTTCAGCCGTAATTTCAAAAAAATTGTTACAGTCCAGGTAATCCGATATTGCTTAGATAAGTAATAAATCAGAATTCAAATGAACGGCAACATAAAATACTACATGAAAACAGAAACTTTTAACATGATGAAGTGCGTTTAAGGAAAAATGCTGTTGCTAACATCATAAGTGTAAATTATCATCAGTAATTCCATGCATATGTTGACCGTATAAATGTGAGGTTTAAATAGGATCGGATGATTCGAAGTACAAAAAATTGGAATGTTTTAACCAAAAGTCTCTATTAAAATATTCTTATCGCAATTTCTAAAGAGAATCTATATATCTCTTATGCCAAAAATGTTGTAGTGTGTCATATATGAATGGATAAAATCTTGCAGTGAACATGAATGATACCACATCTTGATATCCGAGAACAAAAGCCTTAATAACATCATTTTGATATGCAAGCGATCGAAAATGTGTGGCTGTCTAGCCCGTATGAGCCGTAAATGCTAGAAACTTCATTTTGTGCTACAGGTGAAAATACATGTCGTAAGGTCGTAATTTGCCGAAATTGATTTTGACAGATTCACAATCCTTGTGCTTACTTATTGTACTACAAAATACCAGCAACAGTTCATGTCAAGAAAATGATAGGAAATGTGAAATAAATCTGCATATTTTTAAGAAAATCAATAGAAAATATAGGGTTTACTGATCTTTGAACGCGTTTATCTCAGTTATACGTTTTACTCCCTGACAACCTTTGACAGACCATAGCCTACACTTAACTTCTGGAAATCATGTGAAGTTCATTAAGGTGTCATTTTAATCCTTAAAGCATGGTTTTTGCAAATATTGAAGAAAAAAAAGTGAAATGACAATAGGCGGCATTTACGGCTGGTTTGGGATGGACGGTCACATTTAAGATTTGGGATAGTGTACCAGGTACCACCAACGTGATAGGTTATGCATATCTTATATAATTCTTTGATTTTTGATTCCGCGCAAAAGATATTTCTCTGGCATCGATCAAACACCTATTAGTGGCCAACAAAACTGCTACCACGCCTTATTTACAAACGTATCGATTTCAAATTAGGCGAGATATCGAACATAAAGTCGACTCATTTCATGACATTTGAGTTAAGTGTTGCATTAACCTCAGGCACGGTATTAGTAGAGCCAGTAGAATATTGAAGACTAATTGATAAAAAATAGATTCAGAAAAATTTAAATTGTTGCTAATCATCTCACACCTGAAATAATGAAGCCCGCAGTATATAAATCTAGAACGAAATAATGACAAAGGTTAAATGTGTGTTCGAAAGAATACTGCACGGTAGACCAGATGACGAAATTTTAACATAAACATACACTTTCACATTGAAAATCCATGATGCAAAGAGGATAATTTAAGTTCATGATGCAAAGAGAATTACATAATTATGAGTTCAAACTTTTCACGTGTCCTTCATGCGGTCATTACTTCCTCAGTCAGTGCGGAATGAGACTGACGGAAACGATGAATAAGAAAAAGACCAAGTCACACTTAAGCCATATATCGATCAGTCAAATAAGCGTTCACATTTGTGACGATTTTTGATTATTTCTTGCATTCTCTTATTTCCAGAGACTTATTTCTAAATCTAAAGAGACTTGTTAAAATGACAAAACGTTTTTGGATTTGAAAGTAAGTCTTTTATATAACATAAATCTCACGTGATGTGCTTATTAACTGCTTTCTAAGTCCATTTTACCAGCTGCTTCCAAATTTGCCCTTTTATTTTCCAATTTTTCCTTTTTCCAATTTCAAGTTTCCCATTTATTTCCAATCAACCCCATCCCCTTTGACGTCTTTCCGTAGGCTCCGAGACTAATGAAATTTAATGGTCCCTTGGAGACCCGATATTAGAATTCGTAAGAAAGTCTTACATAACTTTAAATCACATAAGCTAGATGCATGGCGGACCTTTTTATTAATATAAAACACCGGCACCTGAAATTTCTTAAGGAGTAATTTATAAATAAATCCGCCTAATGGGTTTTAAGCACTTGGTACAAAAAATCATGTAACAACAAAAACATTCTGCCACCAGGTATATATCACGTTTTTGAAAAGCAGACCTGTCCGATTATCACGCTTAAAGGACGTAAGGTATTTTGTTACAAAGGCATTACTGTTTTGTTTTGTTTATGCAATTGGAAAATCGGGATTAGGCTTTAAAAGAAGAAAGGTATCGGGATTAATCTTTAAAAGAAGAAAGGTATCGGGATTAGGCTTTTAAAGAATGGTGTCATTTTTATAAGAATGTTGTGTTTTCACCACCCTAAAGCTGCTTTAGAGTTACCCTTCGGTGTGACGTTTAGTACAGTTCAGGGCTATAACTAGAAATATGTTATAAGATAGTTATTAAGCAACATATTTATTTTAGACTCTAGTCACAATTGGTCGTACGACATTCGTACGACGGTTATTATTTACGAAAAAACATTATTTACGAAATTCTTATGGTCTACGGACGCAAGTTTGAGAGAAAAAAACAACTTTTAAAAGTTGCTATAAAATGGTCAAAACACATTTAAAACACTGTTCGTAACTGTTCGTACAAACTATTGTGACCATAGGTTTACTCTTTCATTTTACTATCTGATAAATGGCCGTGTATTTATTGGGGCAATCTACACGGGAGCGCAAATCCAGATGAATGCGCATCTCCGTAAGCCGCTTTGCATAAGATTGTGGCTACATGCGGGCGTCAGATCCGGATCTGCTGTACAGCACTCTGCGTACATGCGTATTATACGTGTAAGCGGTCTACGGAGATGCGGATCTTGGAGATGCGCATGCATCTGGATTTGCCCTTCGTGTAGATTGCCCCAATATTAGACTGAAAAAATTGATATTGGCGTGTAACCCGAACAATTCAATTTTTAACCCGATCCTAGATTCATTTTAGGTGCACGAAATACAGCGTCCGTGTGACTGAGTGTCTA
>JXSR01S071668.1:158653-169894 GCA_000969725.1 Ophiothrix spiculata
AAAGATTTGACCGGGAATGTGCCATGTGTCTAATCAGTCTAAACCACCATGTCCATGTTCTATCTGACCTTATATTTACGTATATAATAATATAGCTATAATACAAACAACACGGTGTCAGTTTTTGTTTTGATAAACGAAACCGTGAATTTCGGGTGAGTAAACGTTACCGGAGCAATCATTGTAGAACTTGTAGATGATGTAGCCTACTTCGTATCTTTTGTAGAGCTCATATTTGGACTCCACATAAATATTCATATCATTGACTAAAACAACTAAATGTTGTGACATGGAACATGAGTAAGCTTACCTACACATGTACTCTCCACAATAATAAGTGCAGTGAAAACGACTTCAACACTGGTAAAGGTGACAACGATGTTCATCTTTTCTGGATAAATGTCAGAAGATATCATGGCCAGAGAGTTCTGTACTTCTTTATAGAGCATGAAACATAAAGTATTAGGTTGTATACGGTATAACATTTTTGAGTTTTTGTTTGTCATACAATGTCATAGGTACGATACATACACAGATACAAGGAATCATGTACTATTATAGTATGATAGTCAAACATATTAGGTGATTGGAAATGTCATAAACGTTACCAAAATGTTACATGATCATTACATTGAATTTTGATATGCTTGAGAGTTCTTTAAGGGTTGCTACAAATCTTTAAGAAACCCAAATCTCACTCAAATTCAAGGACAAGAACTTTTATCTTTTTAGTAACGTTTGTGACAGTTGCCATGGAATTACCCAAACAAATGTATTCTGACTTAAAAATTGTTAATCCAAAGTAAGGGCCTGAACTAACATTTTACTTCACGTTTTGATGTTCTTTCATTGTTCTTTCATTTTTCTTGCAGTTAATTTTACTCAGGAACAAACAATGGGTGGATTCACAGATTTGTCGACAGAAGACTCAACGACATTAGTAGTGTCATCATTAGGAGACTCCACTATGTCGAGTGCAGAGTCACCGACAGAACACAGAACTAGTGATATGACCTCGGACACTCTATCGACATCACAATCAGAAACTACCAACTCGATATTGTCAACAGCACGATTAAAAACATCAACTGAAACGGATTTAAAATTATCTACTGTCGAAACAGATAGAACTACTATGGAGTTTTCGACAGAATCGACAGAAAACTCAATGTCGACAAAGTCGACAGAAAATCCAACGTCGACTGCAACGTCGACAGAGGATAATATATATTTATTTAGAACTACAAGTAAACAATCTACAGAGGAATCTACTAATTCACAAACATCTCAAAATATAACAAATTTTACATCCAAAGTGCAATCAACAGAAACAAGAACAGAAGCCAAAAACAGTACGACACAGGCAGCCACAACACAGGATACCATGGCAACATCAGAAGTCTCCATGGCAACAACAAAAGTTACTGATACTTCGACACAGGCAGCCACACGAGACTCAACGGATGAGGTAAGTGATATTGACATGTGCTGGATTCATCAGCAATTTGCTCAGTATTATTATATTGTTATTGTTTGGTACTGTATTGGTATTGTTATGGTTATGGTTACTGCTGACATTGTGTAAGGTATATATGCTGTAAAGAAACTATTGTGAAATTATCTGAATAGACGAAAATTTGATGTCGGCAATTCAATTTAGATGTATTTCTCAGGTCAGTAGCCAGAGGGGCCGCCAACTCCCCGTTCCCCCGTTTTCAGTCAAAGCCCCAAAAAGTCCCTTAATGTCCACCAAAAACACCTATAAAGCACCAACACATGTAAATGTAGGCCACTTCGTAATAAAATACTACATAAAATACTTGAAAAATACTGAAAACCTTCTTTTCTTTTTTCTTTTCTTTTTTTTTATTATCACTTTGTCAAAACCACTAAAATTAGGGTCGACCAAAATGAACATTTTCCTCAAAAAGGTCCACCTTTTGAAAATCCGCCCACCCCCGTTGACAAAATCCTGGCTACGGACCTGGTATTTTTGAATCGCTTGCTGTAGTAGTTTTACATAATGTTCTTAGAAAAATTACTACGTTTTTATATGTTCGTGTTAAACATAAGAGATGTAATGAGACCTACAACAATTGCCTATTAAACTTGATATATCGATGAATATATACTTTCAAGCAAATCTCTTTTTTGACATTATTGGAGCTAAAATCTTGAGAATTCCCATACTTTTTGCAGCCAATTTTGACTACTTTTTGCTCAAAAGCACATCTTCAAAAATCTGTTAAAAATTTGCAATAGAGGGCAGTTTTGGTTTCAACGGAATTTTTACCAAAGTGTTTCCATCGACTTCACAGACAACAGGGATCGGTGGTGACGAACAAGTCTTTCCCTCTCCCATGACTTTTTTCCAGAGAGAATCCTGAATCATGTGTATCCAGCGCTATTCATTTTCTGAACTAGTGTACAATAATTTCTTTTACCTCGCGAACATTAGGTTTCGGCAGTGTCTATAGCAACCAGTCCCAATCCAACATCAGTGTATTCTCCAGTGCCAAAAGACCAAACTAAACTGACATCTCTTCACTCAACAACGGAAAGGAGTTTAGTGAACCAAATGTTATCTACCCTATCACCTTCTACCCTATCACCTTCTACTGGTGATACTGGTGAAACAACACAATTGCAAACATATATTTCACACACACCAGAAACAACAACACAATTTAATACTGAAACTACCACAACCTATCTTAGTGAGACAGCACCGACAGATAGTAAAACCTTTAAGTTCCAATCAGCTTCATCACCAACATCCGCCAATGGAATGTCATCTGTTTTATCAACTACTGAATCAAGAACTTATGAGAACGTAACACCTGAAATAGATAGAACTCACACACGTACATTCTTAGGTACGACAAACTTTGGTAAAACAACAAAATCAATATCATCGACCGAAAACACTGCCACGGACAGTACTACAGAATCTGTACAATTAACTTCAGATAAAAACAGTCAGAAAGAAATATTAAATGTAAATCATTTCACATCAGTCAGATCAACGACAACAGAGTCATTGTCCACAATGAAAGGTCTAACAAGTTTTCGATCAACCGATTCTGCTAGTAGAGGTGCCGACGTGGTAACATCTGTAAAAGCGCAATATACTGAAGATGCAACGACCGATTTATCGACAGTTACAAGATCCTCTACACCAAACGGCAGGACTACAGTAGAAGGCACAACACTTGGAGCTTCATCTGCTACGACGACGACATTAACACCAACTGTAACGTCAATCCAACATTATACCACTGAAGTGACAATAACAGCTGGTACAGAAAAAGATACAAGTACATTAGGTGGAACAGAAACCACATCACCAACAGTTGTTAAAACTGTAGGTAAAACTTCATTGTTTGAAACTACAAACGCAGCTTCATCATCAAAACCATTATCCACAACAATTGCCAGTGCAAATACTAAGGAATTGACGACTGACTTGAGATCATCAGATCTTACAACAGCAAAAGCAGCAGCTTATTTTTCAAGTGAACAGTCAACGCCACTTCTTGTTACAACAGAAGGTAAAACCTCTGCTCCGGAAACGTCGCCTTTATTTTCGACTTCTGATCCATCGTCACCAACATCATTCGGTGCAACAACACAAGAATCCACCACTGAAGGGGCAACAAGACCCCACGATACAAGTACAATTGTTTCGACAGAAAGCATAGCAACAACTGATGTTACAACAAGTGGTAGTACTACGGTTGCAGGAACAATACCTGAAGCTTTATCTGCTACGACGTCATCTGCACTAGCTCTTGGTGCACCAACCAAAGACTCTACCACTGAAGTGGCAAAAACGGCTGCTACAACTGAAAATACAAGGACAATGGTTTCCACGGAACAAACAGCATCAACTGTTGTTGCAACAACACAACAATTCACCACAGAAGTTACAACAACAGCCAAAGATAAAAGTACAACTGTTTCGTCGGAAAGCATAGCAACAACTGATGTTACAACAAGTGGTAGGACTACAGTAGGAAGCACAACACATGAAATTTCATCTTCTACAACGTCATCTACTCCAAATGTTGGTACAACAACCAAAGAATCTACCACTGAAATGGCAAAAACAGCTGCTACAAATGCAGATATAAGCACATTGGTTTCCACAGAAATTACTGGTGCTACAACAACGTCATTACATAGAATTACACATGGAGCCTTTTCTTCTACAGCACTTGATAGAGCGACCAACGACGAATTGGCAACTAAATCAGCCACAACAATATCAGAAACAACTTCATTTGTTTCAACTGAACAGACCACGTCAAATCTTGATGCAACGGCAGGTACAACTTCAAATCAAGGAGCATCATCTGTAGTTTCATCTGCTGGCCCTTCAACAGCAACAACTGTTGTTGCAACCACACAAGAATCCACCACAGAAGGGGTAACAACAGCCAAAGATACAAATACAATAGTTTCGACAGAAAGCATAGCAGCTACTTATGTTACCACAAATGGTAGGACTATAGTAGGAAGCACAACACCAGAAGTGTCATCTTCTACAACGTCATCTACTCCAACTGTAGGTGTTTCAACTGAACAATCCACGTCACGTCTTGATGCAACGGAAGGTAGAACTTCAACTCCAGGAGCATCATCTGTGGCAACAACGCAAGAATCCACAACCGCAGGGGCAACAACAGCCAAAGATACAAGTTCAATTGTTTCGACAGAAAGCATAGCAACAACTGATGTTACAACAAGTGGTAGGACTACAGTAGGAAGCACAACACCAGAAGTTTCATCTTCTACAACGTCATCTACTCCAACTGTAGGTGCAACGACCAAAGAATCTACCACTGAAGTGGCAACAACGATTGCTACAACTGGAGATACAAGTACATTTGTTTCCACAGAACAAGCGTCATCAACCGTTGTTACAACAGAAGGTAGAACTTCTTCTGTCGGAACAGCACATGTAGCGTCTTCTGCTTTGCCATCATCAACAGATATTTCTAGTACAAGTACCAAAGAATCAACAACAGAAATTGGCACAACAGGTATTGAAACAGCAGAAACAACTTCATTTGTTTCAACTGAACAAACCACGTCAAGTCTTGATGCAACGGAAGGTACAACTTCAACTCCAGGAGCATCATCTGTAGTTTCATCTGCTGGCCCTTCAACAGAAACAACTGTTGTTGCAACTACACAAGACTCCACATCAGAAGGGGCAACAACAGCCAAAGATACAAGTACAATTATTTCTACAGAAAACATAGCAACAACTGACGTCATAAAAAGTGGTAGGACTTCTTCTGTGGGATCTTCACATGCAGCGTCTTCTTCATTACCAACGTCATCAGCGATTTCTAGGACAAGAACCAAAATATTCACAACGGAGTTGGACCGAACAGATATTGCAACAGCCGAAACGTCTTCATTTGTTTTAGATAAACAGAAAACGTCAACAAGTCCTGATGCAACGGAAGTTACAATTTCGACTCCAGGAGCACCATCTAAAGCTTCAGCTGCTGACTATACTACAGCAACAACTGTTGGTACAACAAGACAAGAAGCAACCACTGAAGGAGAAACAACAGCCGAAGATACAAATACAAATGTTTGGACGGAAAGAATAGCAAGAACTGATGTTACAACAAGTGGTAGGACTACAGTTACAGACACAACATCTGGATCATCATCTGCTACGACGTCATCTGCATCATCTGTTTCTGCAATGATCAATAACTCTACCGATGAATTGTCAACAACGGCTGTTTTATCGGAAGATACAACTACAATGGGTTCGATAAAAAACATATCATCGACTGATGTTGCAACAGAAGATAAAACTTCCTATCGTAGAACTACACTTGCTGAGCAATCGTCAACAACCATTTCCAATGTAACTACGAAAGAACCTATAACTGAAACGGAAACAACAGATCGTAAAACAACAGAAACAAGTTCAAATTTATCAACTGAAAAGATTGCATCAATTCTTGTTACAACTGAAACTCGAGCCTCAGATCTGGAAACATCACATATATTTTCAACTGCTAGTCCTTCATCAACAGAAACCTTTGGTGCAACATCACAAGAATTTATTACCGAGGGGGAAACAACAACCAAAAATACAACTACAAGTAAAACTGTTTCGGCGGAAAGCAAAGAATTATCCGATTCGATCACAAATGTTAGCGCCACGACGTCATCAGACGCACCAACTGTTAGTACAACAACTTTTGATTCAACATCACAAGAATCTATAACTAAAGGGGAAACAGCAGTTAAAGATACAAGTACAATTGCTTCGACTGAAAGCATAGCAAGAACTGAGATCACAGCAAGTATTAGGACTACAGTAGGAAGCACGACACCTAAATCTTCATCTTCTATGACGTCATTTTTACAAACTGCGGGTGCAACAATCAGAAAATCTACCACTGAAAAGGCGACATCGATTGCTACAACTGAAGTTACAAGTAAATTTGTTTCCAGAGATGAAGCAGCATTAACCGTTGTTTCAACTGAAGGTAGAAGTTCTGTCGGAACTACACATGCAGCGACTTCTTCATTACCATCGTCAGCAGCGATTTCTAGGGAAAGTACTAGAGAATCAACAGCGGAATTGAGCACAACAGATTTTTCAGCAACAAAAGATACAACTACAAGTAAAATTGTTTCGACAGAAAGCAAACAATTTTCCGATGCGACAACAAATGGTAGCCCCACGACGTCATCAGGAGCACCAACTGTTAGTACATTGTCAATAACTTCTGGTGCAACACCACAAGAATTTATCACTGAAAGGAAAACAACAACCAAAGATACAACTACAAGTAAAATTGTTTCGGCGGAAAGCAAAGCATTTTCCGATGAGACAACAAATGGTGGAGCCACGACATCATCTTCAAGTACAAGAACTTCTGGTGCAACATCACAAGAATTTATCAATGAAGGAGAAACAACAACCAAAGATTCAACTACAAGTAGATTTGTTTCAACAGAAAGCAAAGAATTATCCGATGCGGCAATAACTGTTAACACCACGAAGTCATCAGAAGCACCAACAGATAGTACAACTTTTGTTGTAACATCACAAGAATATATCACTATCACTAAAGGGGAAACAATAACCAAATATGCAACTACAAATAAAATTGTTTCAGCGGAAAGCAAAGACTTATCCGATGCGGCAACAATTGGTAGCCCCACTACGTTATCAGGAGCACAAACAGTTAGTACAACGTCTGGTGCAACATCAGAAGAATCTATCACTGAAGGGAAAACAAGTACCAAAGATACTACTACAAGTAAAATTGTTTCGATGGAAAGCAAAGCATTATCCGACGTGACATCAACACCGGTGACAACAAATGGTAGCCCCACGACGTCATCAGTAGTACCAACTGTTAGTACAGCAACTTTTGGTGCAACATCACAAGAATCTATAACTGAAGGGGAAACAACAACCAAAGATACAACTACAAGTAAAATTGTTTCGACAAAGAGCAAAGCATTATCCGATGCGACAACAAATGGTAGCGCGTTGACGTTATCAGAAACACTAACTGCAAGTACAACAACTTCTGGTGCAACATCACAAGAAATCACATTATCAGCTGTTGTTTCAACAGTAGGGAAAACTTCATCTGTTGAAAATACACATGAGGGTAGAACTTCATATCGCGAAACTTCCCATTCAGCTTCTTCTTCTGATCCATCGTCATCAGCCATTCCTAATACAACTACAAATGAATCCACAACTAAATCGGAAACAACAAAACGCAAAACAGCAGAAACAAGTTCAATTGTATCAACTACAAAGATGGCATCAACTCTTGTTACAACTGAAGCTATTGGCGCAGATCTGAAAATATCCACTACTAGTCCTTCATCTGATTCCACCACTGAAGGGGCATCAACATACAAAGATACTAGTACAATTGTTTCTACAGAAAGCATAGAAAGAACTGATGTTACAACAAGTGGTAGGACTACAGTAGGAAGCACAACACCTCTTGTGGAAGTTTCATCTTCTACAACGTCATCTACAATAACTGATGTTGATGCAACAACCAAGGAATCTTTCACTGAACTAACAGCAACAGGCGCTTCTGTTGAAAATACAAGCAGATTGGTTTCCACAGAAACCACAACATCCGTAGGTAGGACTTCATATAATGGAACTCCACATGCAGCTACTTCTACTTATCTATCGTCAACAAGCATTCCCAATGCAACAACCAAAGAATCCACAATTACATCGGATACAACACATCTTACAGAACCAGTATATCCAATTGTTTCAACTGAGAAGACTATATCAGCTCTTGTTACAACAGAAGCTACAACCCTAGCTTTGGGAACATCACCTGTAGCCTCAACTACAAGACCTTCACAAGACACAACTTTTACTGCAACAACAAAAGAATTAACTACTGAAGGGGCAATAACAGCCGAAGATACAAGAACAATTGTTTCAACTGAAAGCAAAGTTTTAAGTGATCTCACAACAAATAGTAGGACTACAAATGTAGTCACAACACAGGGAGATTCTTCTCCTATGACATCGTCTTTTCCAGCTATAAATAAAACAACAGAGGAATCTTCCATTGAAGTCTCAACCAGAGCTGCTACACAAGAACATAGAAATATAAGTACATTATCAACGACGCCTGCTATTGTAGAAAACACAAGCGAAGTGATTTCTACAGAAAGAGCATCATCAACTTTTGTTAAACCAGTAAGTAGGACTTCATCACCAGGGCCTACAAATGTAGCTACTTCTTCTGATCCATCGTCAACAGCAATTCCTAATGAAACTACAACAGAATCCACAACTAAATCGGGAACAACAGATCCTACAAAACCAGCAATGTCATTTATTTCAACTAAAAGGACGATGTCAACTCTTGGGACAACTAAAGTTACAACCGAAACTCCAAGAAAACCACCTTTAACCTCAACTGCTAACCCTTCATCAGCAACAACTTTTGATGCAACAACACAAGAATCAGGCAGTACTAAGGGGGCATCAACAGCCAAATATACAACTGCGTTTGATTTATCAAATGGAAGGACCACAAATGGAGGAACAACACCTGGAGCTTCATCTGTTGGAGCTACACATGCAGAATCCACCAATGAAGTGACAACGTCGGATGATATTGGAGAAAACACAAGAACATTAGGTTCTACAGAAACCATATCTTCAACAATAGATAGCATTTCATCTCCTAGTACAACTACCAAAGAATTCACATCTATATCTGGAACAACGGATCTTACAAAATCAGCTACTTCATTAATTTCAACCAAAAAGACGATTTCAACTGTTGGTACAACAGAAGCTCCGAGAACATTATCTGTAACCTCAACTGCTGGTCGTTCATTAGCAACAACGTTTGGTGCAACGTCACAAGAATCCAGCAGTACCAAGGGAACAACATCAACTATTGTTACAACTGAAGGTAAAACGTCATCGCCTGAAACTACACATGCAGCTACTTCTCCTGTTCCATCGTCAACAGAAATTCCTGGTAAAACTACAAAAGAATCCACTACTAAATTGGGAACAACAGATCTTATGAAACCAGACTCTTTATTTGTTTCAACTGAAAACATGCCTTCAACTCCAGTAACAACAAAAGCTAGAACCTCGTGTTCAGAAACATCTGGACCTTTAACATCATCTGTTGACCCTTCATCAGCAACAACTTTTGATGTGACTACACAAGAATCCATCTCTGAAGGAGCAATATCTGCCGAAGATACAGATGCAATTGTTTCGACGAAAATCATAACATCATCTTATTTTACAACAAACGGTAGGACTACAGTTGCTGGCAAAACTCGAGGCGACCTATCTGCTACGACATCATCAGCACCAACAGTTGATACAACAAACCAGAAAACTTCCATTGAAGTGCTAACAACAGCTGCTAAAGCAGAAGATACAAGTAGATTGGTTTCTACAGAAAGCTCTACATCAACTGTTGTTTCAACAATAGGTGCAAGTTCGCCTGTTGAAACTACACATGTAGCTTTTTCTTCTGAGTCATCGTCAACAACCGTCCCTATTGCAACTCAAAAACAATCCACAACTCAATCTGGAAGAGCAGATCTTACAAAACAAGACTCATTGGTTTCAACTATTACGGCTTCAACTCTTGTTACAACAGACATGAGAACATCAGCATCGGGATCATCAACTAAAGCAACAATTGTTGGCCATACATCACCTACAATGTTTGGTGCAACAACACAGGAATCAAGCAGTACAAAGGGAGCCACAACAACCAAAGATGCAACTGTATTTGTTTCGACTGAAAGCATAGCATCGACCGATATTACTAATAGAACTACAATTTCAAGCGCAACACCTGAAGCGTCATCTGTCAGAAATTCACATGCAGAATCTACCAATGAAGTGACAACGTCAATTGATATTGCAGAGAATACCAGTGCTTTGGTTTCAGTTGTAGGAACTACACATGCAAAATCTACAAATGAAGAGACAACGTCGGCTGCTATTACAGAAAATACAAGCACATTGGTTGCTACAGAAAGAGCAACACCAACTGTTGTTACAACAGTAGGAAAAACTTCATCTCCCGGAATGACACATGTAGCTTCTTCTTCTGATCCAGCGTCTACAGCCATTGCAAGTGACACTACCACAGAATCCACAACTAAATCGGGAACAACAGATCTTACAGAACCAGCAACGTCATTTACTTCAAATGAAAAGACATTGTCCACTCTTGGTACAACCGAAGCAACAACCAAAAATCCGAAAACCACACATTTAACCTCGACTGCTGACCCTCATTCAGCAACAACACAAGAATCCAGCAGTACAAAGGAAGCAACAACGCCCAAAGATGCAACTGCATTTGTTTCGACTGAAAGCATAGCATCAACCGATATTAAAACAAATGGTAGAACTACAATTGCAAGCACAACACCAGAAGCGACATCGGTAAGAACTACACATGCAAAATCTACAAATGAAGTGATAACGTCGGCTGCTATTACAGAAAATACAAGCACATTGGTTGCTACAGAAAGAGCAACACCAACTGTTGTTACAACAGTAGGAAAAACTTTATCTCCCAGAATTACACATGCAGCTTCTTCTGATGATCCAGCGTCAACAACTATCCCAAGTGAAATTACCACAGAATCCACAAGTAAACCGGGAATAACAGATCTTACAGAACCAGCAACGTCATTTAATTCAAATGA
>JXSR01S071668.1:185552-199749 GCA_000969725.1 Ophiothrix spiculata
ACCACAGATATTGCAACAAAAGAAACTTCTTCATTTGTTTCAACTGAACAAACCACGTCAAGTCTTGATGCAACGGAAGATACAACTTCAACTCCAGGAACATCATCTGTAGCTTCATCTGCTGGCCCTTCATCAGCAACAACTGTTGTGGCAACAACACAAGAATCCACCACTGAAGGGGCAACAACAGCCAAAGATACAAGTACAATTGTTTCGACAGAAACCATAGCAACAACTGATATTACAACAAGTGGTAGGACTAGTGGCAACAACGATTGCTACAACTGCAGATACAAGTACATTTGTGTCCACGGAACAGGCGTCATCAACTGATGTTCCAACTGTAGGTAGAACTTCTTCTGTCGGAACAACACATGCAGCGTCTTCTGCTTTCCCATCATCAACAGTGATTTCTAGTGCAAGTACCAAAGAACTCACAACAGAATTGGGCATCACAGATATTGCAACAGCAGAAACTACTTCATTTGTTTCAACTGAACAAACCACGTCAAGGCTTGATGCAACTGTAGGTGCAACATGCAACAGAAGGTACAACTTCAACTCCAGGAGCATCATCTGTAGCTTCATCTGCTGGCCCTTCATCAGCAACAACTGGTGTGGCAACAACACAAGAATCCACCACCGCAGGGGCAACAACAGCCAAAGATACAAGTACAATTGTTTCGACAGAAAGCATAGCAACAACTGATGTTAGTTACAACTGAAGGTAGAACTTCTTCTGTCGGTACAACACATGCAGCGTCTTCTGCTTTACCATCATCAACAGTGATTTCTCATCAACCGTTGTTACAACTGAAGGTAGAACTTCTTCTGTCGGAACAACACATGCAGCGTCTTCTGCTTTGCCATCATCAACAGTGATTTCTAGTGGAAGTACCAAAGAATCCACAACAGAATTGGGCACAACAGAACTGAACAAACCACGTCAAGTCTTGATGCAACGGAAGGTACAACTTCAACTCCAGGAGCATACTTCAACTCCAGGAGCATCATCTGTGGCAACAACGCAAGAATCCACCACCGCAGGGGCAACAACAGCCAAAGATACAAGTACAATTGTTTCGACAGAAAGCATAGCAACAACTGATGTTACAACCTGTCGGTACAACACATGCAGCGTCTTCTGCTTTGCCATCATCCAAGTCTTGATGCAACGGAAGGTACAACTTCAACTCCAGGAGCATCATCTGTGGCAACGACGCAAGAATCTACAACCGCAGGGGTAACAACAGCCAAAGATAAAAGTACAATTGTTTCGACAGAAAGCATAGCAACAACTGATTATACAACAAGTAGTAGGACTACAGTAGGAAGCACAACACAAGAAGTGTCATCTTCTACAATGTCATCTACTCCAACTGTAGGTGCAACAACCAAAGAATCTACCACTGAAGTGGCAACAACGATTGCTACTACTGGAGATACAAGTACATTTGTTTCCACGGAACAAGCGTCATCAACCGTTGTTACAACTGAAGGTAGAACCTCTTCTGTCGGTACAACACACACAGCGTCTTCTACTTTGCCATCATCAACAGTGATTTCTAGTGGAAGTACCAAAGAATCCGCAACAGAATTAGGCACAACAGATATTGCAACAGCAGAAACTACTTCATTTGTTTCAACTGAACAAACCACGTCAAGTCTTGATGCAACGGAAGGTACAACTTCAACTCCAGGAGCATCATCTGTGGCAACAACGCAAGAATCCACAACCGCAGCGGTAACAACAGCCAAAGATAAAAGTACAATTGTTTCGACAGAAAGCATAGCAACAACTGATGTTACAACAAGTAGTAGGACTACAGTAGGAAGCACAACACAAGAAGTGTCCTCTTCTACAACGTCATCTACTCCAACTGTAGGTGCAACAACCAAAGAATCTACCACTGAAGTTGCAACAACGATTGCTACTACTGGAGATACAAGTACATTTGTTTCCACAGAACAAGCGTTATCAACCGTTTTTACAACTGAAGGTAAAAGTTCTTCTGCCAGTACAACACATGCAGCGTCTTCTGCTTTGCCATCATCAACAGCAATTTCTAGTGCAAGTACCAAAGAATCTTCAACAGAATTGGAAACAACAGATGCTGCAAAAGCAGAAACTACTTCACTTGTTTCAACTGAACGAACCACGTCAAGTTTTGATGCAACGGAAGGTTCCACTTCAACTCCAGGAGCATCATCTGTAGTTTCATCGACTGGCCCTTCATCAGCAACAACACAAGAATCCACCACTGAACGGGCAATAACAGCCACGGATACAAGTACAATTGTTTTGACAGAAAGTATAGCAGCAACTGATGTTAAAACAAGTGGTATGACTACTGTAACAGTAGAAAACACAACACCTGAAGGTGTATCTGGTACAGTGTCATTTACAGAAACAACTGTTGCATCATCTACAGTTCAGAAAGAACCGCTGACTTCAAAGCAACCATCAGCAACCAGGAATTCTGCAACAAGGATTTCCGATAAAACCACTGTATTAGATACCGGATCACCTGTCTCTTCTGCAATGTCTACAACTACATATTATAATACTGCTACTTCTATGCAAGGAACAGACCTTCCTGAGGTTACGCGTGATTCCATTTCTTATCCGGGTGTACCTACAACATCTGTTATAACATCTGAAAGTCCTGAATCTACTGAACAAACTGATATATCTCTAGAAAGGAAAGTTACACAAGATTTGACAACAATAACAACTCTAAGACCATCTAGTACAAATGAAACTTCTTTGGACCAGCATTTTACTACTGACAAAATGAAAATGACGGATGAATCTGAAAGGCAAACTGGATCTCCAACAACGCTAAATGCTAATACACATCCTAGTACCACCATAACGTCATCAACCCCAGAAATGCGCACTACATATATGACTTCTTTAGAGCACCGCATTTCTACCAATCAAATTCAAACCACCACTGAATCCGAAGTAACCGCAACAAATGAATTAACTTCTGAACTTCCAACAGCATCAGCAATACATTCAACAACGCATAATCGTACTGTGGAACTTACAACTGAGACACACATTACCTCCAAACGGGTTAAACCAACATCTGATGTCGAGATTCCAAAAACTGAATCCGAGGCAACCACACCAGTTGAAATAACTTCTAAATCTGAAACAACATCAGCTAATAATTTACCAACGGCTAATCCTACTGCAGAACATACTACAGTGACTGAAAAGGAACATCTTACTACTAAACAAGTAAAAATTACATCTGATGTCAAGATGCCAGCTACTGAATCCGAGGCAACATCATCAACAGAATTAACTTCTAAAGCTGAAACAACGTCATCCATCCTTTCTACACCTGATCGCACTGCAGAATTTACTTCTGAAGTAATGCATTTGACCACCAATCAAGTTAGAACAACAAGTGATGATGAACCGCCAACTAATGAACCTGAGGCAACTACGCCAATGGAATTAACGTCTAAAGCTGAAACAACATCATCGATTAATTTACCAACTCCGTATCCTACTGCGGAACTTACAACTGAGAAGAAACATCTTACAACCAAACAAGTCAAAACAACATCTGATGTCGAGATACAATCCACTGGATCTGAGGCAACAACACCAACGGAAATAACAGTAACAACGTCATCTTTTCCTTCGACTCCTAATCGTACAGAAGAATTTACTACTGAAGTACCACATCTTACCACCAAACAAATGCAAACAACATCTAATGTCGAGATGCTAACCACTAAATCCGAGGCGACGACACCAACGGATTTAACTTCTAAACCTGAAACAACGTCGCCATTCCTAGCAACACCTAATCGTACAGAAGAATTTACTACTGAAAAGCTACATCTAACCACAGAGGAACACAAGCCAACAAGTGATGTTGAGATGACCACTGTAACATTTACGACGGCTCCACACGTCGCCTCATCTACAACCATATCTGTTCCAGAATTTACGACGATTTCTATGCCGAACATAACCACCACGGCAGAAGCTTTAACAACCATCACGACAACACCTTTGCCAACCACCATATTACCAGTTCTGACCACAATGGCTACTTCAACACCAACAGTTCCTAGCATAGTGTGCCCACCAGGACAGCGTGGATGCCCGGAAGGAACATGTATCCCTGAGGCGTACTTCTGTGACCTGTGGCCTGGGGATTGTCTAGATTTTTATGATGAATCTGTTGAAGCTGGATGCCGTAAGTATCCAAAAAGCTTTTTAAGCGTTATATATTCTGTAACATTTCCTAAATCAGTTTTGTAAAAAACTACATCGTATCAACTTGAACAATTATACTCTCCACCGGTTTTACAGCAAATACATTGAAACCCTTTAACAAATTTTTATTCTTATCCAATTCGTAAAAATTCTATGAACATATGTGAAAGTTACTAAATAAAAAAGTAATCTTGTTCTTGTTAAATTGGAATTTGCAGCTCCTTGTAACGCAAGTACTGAATATAGATGTCCCGAGGGTCTGTGCATTCCTTACACGTGGCTGTGTGATGACTATCCTTATGACTGTGCTAACAACTATGATGAATCCGACGATCTATGCAAAGGTAAGAATGCTTTTAGTCTTTTGCAAAGCCATTGCTATCTATTTTAACAATATTTCCTCGCTTCTTAACAATAGGTTTTGTTCCTTATGTATATAAGAAAACTGACAAAAATCACGACGTTTGCAGTAATTATTTAGCCATTTTTTTTTTATCTCAAGCAATGAGTACAATTCCGTTTTGGTCATTTATCTTCCCCATTTCGATATACACATTATCAAGATGAAACTTGAAACTGATCCATATAGATATTGACATGTAATGAAAAAAACACTGGCGCCTTATTACGATCTCTGACGGAGTAATTCCCTGTGCATGGATTTAATTGACTAATGCGTAATAATCCTCCTCTGTTTGAATTGTATTGGACATACGGTACGCTGCTTGAACTGTTATAGCATTGTAAACGAGTCATTCAAAAATTATTCGCCATTGTTGTTATTTTTCTAGACACATGTACTAGTCTTGGTGCCCCTCTACATGGAATAGAACTCGGAACCTTCAAGTACATCTACAAGACCAACGATAGCGCTGCTTTTGCCTGTCTTGTTGGTTACACTTTAGTTGGAGCTGATACGATTTACTGTGAAGGAGGAGTTTGGAGTGACGCGTTGCCAATTTGCTATGGTGAGTGATGAATGATTTATAGACTAATGTGGCATCTGGGATTGCGACTATTATGCAGTAGAGTTAAATTATGTAACTGTATGCAAACGTCATGGCCACATGAAATAGAAACTGACAATTTCCAAACTGATTTGTTCCTATGAAATAAACACTCCTTTCACATATCATATGAACATTCACATATTTGTTTTATATTCTGCATCTTGCAAATATTATTATAAGTAAAATTAGTACAATAAGAATAGTACCACAAGTGTAATTCTAGAAACTTTATCAAAACAAAGTTCAGCCAAGCGTTGTGAAACAATTTAGGGGAAATGTGACAGTATTAATACTATAATCTCGAAAATTTTACAAACATTGATAAGCTTAAGGCAAAATATACCAATTGATTTACTACTTTAATCCAACTATTCTTTTTATAGAAAACTGCGTTGAACCCTTTACACCCATTAATGGAGCTAAGAATGGTTCAATTGAGCATGGCGGGAAAATCACTTTCTCGTGTGATCCTGGTTACGAGCTGCTTGGTGATGAAGTCATTGTCTGCTTTGACGCCAATTTCAACGGAACGTCCCCATTTTGTCAAGGTAAGCTTTATTATATAACTTCGGAAATTACAAGAAAAGCGCATCACAAAACAAATTGAAGACCTTAGTGGAAGAAGTGGTCAAGTGCCAAAATACTATATATAGTTTTGAGATATGAGCGTTTAAAGTTTTGACTTTTTAATAACTTCTAAATCAAAAGGGGTTTTGAATATATATTAGGTATATGTTATTTTTTACCAGAGGTGATCAATTCCAGTGAATTGGAGGTCTGCAGCGATTATCGATTTTCTGCAATCAATAATCACTATTTTGCACTTGACCACTTTGACTAAAATCATGACCACTAAACAAATAATGGTAAATATAATAGAATAAGCAATTAATACATTCCTAAAGTATATATTTTTGTAATCTGCAAGTCAAGACAAACAATTTGAGATGTCGTTCACGCAAATCGGACCTTGTTGAAAATTTGACCCCACTTGACCTCGCATCGATTTTTATGAAATATCTCCTCAACCAAGCTCTCGAGATATATAAAACCACATATATTTGGAAACTTCATGGCAAGACGAGTAATTTGATATGTAACTTGACATATTTTGAGCGTATCTAAAAATTTGTCACAAAATTCACTGAAGCGTGACGATCCCTATACGAGAGGGTTAATCACCCCAAAATTTGTCAAAATATTTTCTGTTCTACTGTGACCTCAAAACCACCAATAACTCATTTTCGTCAAAATGACACTAGTAATACCGGTGATGATCATTTTGTTTTCAAATAATTTCATATAATCAAAATTGCTTGTAATAATGGTAACCTTATCTTTTCAACCGCTTCACAGAAATTGATGAATGTGCTAGTAGCCCGTGCCTGAATGCAGTTACCTGTATTGACTTGATTGACAGCTATGAATGCGTCTGCGTGTCTGGTTGGACAGGAAGTAATTGCGAAGAAGGTAAGGTATCATAATGTCTATGGTCATTAAGACGTAAAATTGCATACTCTCTAAAAAGAACAATGCCAATTCTTGGATACTTCAATCAAAGTGGTATGAGTTATCAACCTATAAAAGTGCAATCTTTTCATGGACTTCCTCTATAATCTCATATCATTTGGAATTATTGCCTTATACTATTATGATTAAATAAACTTCCAATGAGACTCTTATGCTATGTTGTTGTCTACTAAGTATACGATGTCTTAACAAATATCAAGGATTATAAAATATATTAATCAGTAGTTTGTGTATTTAACGCAGTATAGTTTGCTTTTCGTTCTAGCCGTACATACATCTTACTCTTACATCTACATTATAGTTAATTGTCTTAATCTCATTCCACTTTTTCTTCGAATTCGCATCTTTCGTATTTTTTCTAGATATCAACGAATGCTCCAATGATACTCTTAATGACTGTCATATCAACGCCATCTGCACTAACATTGATGGAGGTTACAACTGTACGTGCCAGAGCGGATATCGCGGTGATGGAATATTATGCCGAGGTAAGACGATTTTTATATTCGTGCTTTATGACATGGTATAAAGTGATGGTTGTCCCCTAGATTGACCGACATAGCCCCATGCTTGAATTGGTTCTGTATCGTTTACTTTATGACAGGTAGTGCGTCCTGCTACTAGTAGAGGTGGCTTTATTAGATTTTCAGGCAGCTTTGGAGATAACAGAGTGTTTTGATGACAGATTACGAGATGTAAGATGTTTTGATAACAAGAAAAATCTTAAAGATAATGATAAGCAAGATAATGATAAACATTTTGAAATAAATACATCTGTAGTAAACTCAGTTGATAATATTGATCGTGTATTTTTATTTCTTTCAGAAAATTTCTTCTTTCCTTGGGGCAGCGAAAATGGAGATACTGAACTAAGAATCGTCCATGATCAAAGTGATACTCAGTTCCTTGAGTTGATCAGTGAAACGTTCAGTCCGCCTGTGGGATTCCCTTTCTGGGGAGAGTTTTACTACAGTGTATATGTGAGTGAAAACACATCATACAAAATATATTAATGTCTTAGATATGCCTCCACTTCGTGACGCGGGAAAAGGAGGAGAGGAAAGATTTAGTTCACATATTAAACCTTCACTGAATTTAAAGCAGCAATAGTAATTCAGTTGCCATCTGAGATTGAAGGAAAACCACTTGAAACATAATGTATTGATTATGGCACTGTCATCATCGTCTTTATCGTCATCATCATCTCCTTCATTAGCAATGTCATTATTTTCTCCTTTATCTGTAGCTTACTATTCCTCTCTTTCTCGTCATCTCCTTTTTTCTTCTTAACATTCTGCTAATCAACCTCCTTCCTCATCGTCGTCAACATCATCACCATCATCTCCTTCTTCTTCTCCTCCTCCTTCTCCTCACTGTCATTCTTTCTTTTTTATCAATCTTTTCTTTATTAATCCTCCTTCATCCCCAACAAATAAAGTATTCGTGATCAATTGACTAAGATTCATACTTACTTTTTCAATCCTAGTTCACTGAAAATGGAGTGTTTGTTTTCACTGAAGAAAACGAAGAGAAATATGGCTACCCGTACCCGACTGAAGGCGGCTTTTCTCAATCTGTTAATGAGCATCTAGTTGTTCCTTTCTGGTCTGATATTGATTTATCTACTACCACTGGAGACGTTTTCTATCAGGTAAAATAATTAGTACTTAGCGATTTAAAATTGCCACATTTGTCCCCTATGTTGATTCATTGCCCGTGAACCTATTTACTATAGAGACGACATACTTTAACCTGTATTTCATTTTGTTCAATGCTTGCAATTGAATACTCCCCCGTATAACGTAGCTAATTCATTTTTAACCTCCAGGTTTATGACACTAATGCCGTAAATGCAACTAAGCTGGCCATCATGGAAGATGCATCCGCTCGTGTGAGGGCGTTTGACGCCAGCCTTCCTCAGATGAATGTCACGTTTGAAGCTAATTGGATGTTACTAGTCACGTGGGAAAATGTACCAGCCTTCAAAGCGGAGTTTACTGAAAGCAAGGTCAGTTTTTTATACACACGTGGTATATTTCTTAACATACAAGGAAGATCCAAACATAGCTAAATTTGTTCCTGTAGCACCATGTCGGGTTAAGTGTACCATGAGCCACTGTACAGACTGGTCGTAAGGCTAACAATACAACACAAGGCAACGCAACAAGAAGTTCAATCTCTACAATATGGAATTATTTGCACAAAGTATCGCCGATCAAGACCTTACCTGTTTACCATCTAACCATCTGCCATTCATGTGTTCGCCCGGCCATTTGATAAACGGAGTGACCATAGCTATCTTCCTCTTGACAAGACTTCCAAGTAGATTTTTCTATATAGCCTATTTAAAAAACCATCTCCCTCACCTAGTTCACCTATCTCTAGCTGAAACATCCTCTCAATAGAGTTTAATAAAACATTTTCCCAGACTAAATTAACAAACATAAAATGGTTAATAAGAGAGTGTTTCTAACCTCATTTTGATCCCATGGAGTCTAGTACACCGATGTCACAATTCACACTGTTGTAAATATTACACTGGTTGGAATTGGGCCTTTCTGTTGCTGCTTACCGATGATGATGATGATTTCAAGATCCACTGATTCGACATCAGTAAAAGTCCTGCGCCCTTTCAATCTCGACGCGATGTGTTGCCAAAAATACTAAAATCAGCGCTATTTGCATTTTCTTTTTTCCAGCCAAACACTTTTCAAGCCGCTCTACTAACAGACGGGCTGTACGGCTTTGCTATATTTAACTATCGCGAGGATGAAATGTTATGGGACACTAACCTTCTGCTAAAGAAAGACGTTATCATTGGGTACAATAGCATCGGTGATATCTACCAAAATGCACAACTTGACAACAATTACTTCCCCAATGACAAGTCCCGCTATCGTCCCGATAAAACCGTCGGTAACACTGGGTTACAGGGCAGATTTACATACCGCTTAGAAAACAACACCGAAGACACGGTCAACTATAAGAGACTATGTTTAAATTGGTATGAGCAGGAGCCAGATCATACTTCATGGAGCAGAACACTTGGCGCGTGTCCTTGTGGTTTCGAGCAAGGTAGAAGTGATAATTCATACGGGCGAGGACAGACACCGCCTAGGGGTAGCCGATCGCAGCCGTCTAGTGCCAGAAGACTGCATCCGCAACTACTAAGGGAGATCAATGAGCTGCAAGGTATGCATTTCAGATTGAACTGAAAGAGTTTCCAAAGTTTATCTGGAAAGGAACTTTATTTGTATGTCATCTCAATATCACTCAGTGACGTGCCCATGATTTTTGGAGTGGTGGGGCACAAGCATCAGTTTCCCTCTAAATGACATGAGATCAATGAGAAAAAGTACACCCAAAATTTGTTGACGTAGTTTTTGAAGACTGACAAACGTGGCAAAAAAAAACCCGCACAGACGATTTTTTGAATGAGTTTAACAACATTCCAACTTATGTTTCTTCTGATTTCATTTGATTTTTTCTCCCCTCCCCCTTTTTTTTTTTAATCTTCTTATTTTCCCCCGACTGACTCACCCAACTGGAGGGCATGTGCCCCAAACCCTTCCCCTTGAGCACGCCACTGAGATCACTGCATTAACGAGGTCAATCATATCAATAAGGCCAAAAAAAAAATATTGTTTGTTTGCCCTCCAGTGGAAAAATTAAAATTTTGGGTCGGTCGGTCGGTTAATCTTTTTTTTTTTTCATTTTTTTTTTTTACTCTACACATATGATGTCATTCCATGGATTTTATCATGAATACCAAGCAATGCAGGGCTTAATCAAAAATTGTGGGTCATTATTTAGAGGAAATTTATGCATTTTATACTACTAAATGTGACTTCACACTGCTAAATATTACGTTTTACATCAAAAATATTGAGTTTTCATATTTTACATGTTTGAAGAAAAAAAAAATAAACTAAAATCGCGACCCTAATTTTTGGCATTTTTAGGGTCGGTCGCGGAGGGCAAACAAACATAATTTTTTTTTTGGCCTAATAGGTATACCAAAATCAAAGTTTGTCCTTGTACTTTACTGTATTACTGTAATTTTTTTAATGGAAATAAAGTTTGAATTGAAATTGAATTGAAAGAAGAAAAAAATTGTTATCATGAAAGCTGTATTAATTTGAAATGTCACATCCACTTGTTAACTTTTTATTTGTTTTCACTATTTTCATCTTAGGAACACCATTCTGCTTGCAGACTGCCATAGCAAGTGCTTCTGGGGCAGGCATGCGCTGTTGTTACAGAGAGGACCATTCACTTATTGAGGGATACGAAGGCACATGGTCTAGCAGTTTTGCTGAGAAAACCCATTTCATCCTAGGAACTTTCCAAGAAGAAGACTTATTTGCCCAATGGTTCGGTAAGTCAAAATTATACATTCATAATCATAATCATTTATTTCTTTCACATATGCAAAATTACAGTAACAATATATCAAAAATAGTACATAACATTCTAACCTGAAAATATAACATTGTGGAGGAGTACTGGGAAATAAGCATAAACCATGTCGAGTCCCAGACCCCAAGTATCTTTAAATGAATTTAATTACATATAAAAAATATCAAAAAATAATGAATGCACGACCGTCATCTCTATCCACAATGCGATGGCCACAGAGTAGAAAGAAAGGACGGAATATTTCATCATGATTTTTCAGAATCAAAAGAAATTGATCTGAATATCGTAAAGAAAATGTAATTTGCATGCATAAAAATGCTAACACTAATGGGTAAAAACTAAATCACTGTCTTTCAACCAACAAATGAACATGCTTGGATAAGTATCCTGATATTTCTTCCAGCTTCAGCTATGAAATATTTAGACCCTTCCTATTGCCTATCGCAATTGTTTAACGCCAGATACTACATCAATAATTTAATCATAGAAATTAGGTAGCTATGTTGTAATTTTTAAGGAGTAACATTGTCTTGGATTTTGAAATGGCTACACCGACCAAGAAGAGAAAAATGTAAAAATTCGTGAATCCTGGCAAATATATGCGATATGCCCTTAGTTCATTCCTAAGAAGTTTCAAGGGCAACGATGAAAAGGAATTTCTAACAAACTTAC
Organism: Ophiothrix spiculata; assembly: GCA_000969725.1. NCBI lineage: Eukaryota > Metazoa > Echinodermata > Ophiuroidea > Amphilepidida > Ophiotrichidae > Ophiothrix > Ophiothrix spiculata. The sequence continues at coordinate 197,430 of JXSR01S071668.1, forward strand.
AATGGAGTAAAGTTCTTTTATACTATTATCTTTATTTTGTTTCTCAGAGTATGATCTGCTTCCAAGGTATTACTGCTGCCAAATGTCACGTGACCCTGTTTTCTGCGACTATTACTACGAGAAGCGACCGGCTGGTACATGCAATGGCTATCTTCCACCTAGAACAGGTACGATTCAAAACATGTTCTTACCACATTTACTCATAGTGGATTATCATAAAATTTACGTTTGAATAAAGCAATAATTCGACGATAAATAGTAAGCCACGTTCATTCCCTGAATTCTAAGTGACATATGCACACTATTTTCAAAGAAATTTATTTTTCGTTGATCATTACACTAATAAACATGGAAATGTTTTATTGCATTTTATAGGTTGGATGTTTGGAGATCCACATATGCGCACAATAGACGGTTACACGTACACATTTAATGGTCTTGGGGAGTATGTTCTGTCAGATATCGACGATGGCTTCTTCGTTCTACAGGGACGAATGGCTAGGGCTGTGTCGGAGGTTAATGATGACATCAATGGCACTGTTATTGTTGCATGTGCTGCTGGTCAACGCGACTCCACCATGGTATGAAGATTGTAAAACAGGAACTTTATGACATACTCATTACAACTTGATGTGATTTCTTTTATCCAAAATGGAAGCTTGATATCTATTTTTAAAAATCATTAGAATGTGCCGCATATGAACTTATTTAACCAAGGTTTTGTAGACCTACAGAATTATATTTCATGTAACAAATATGTTCATCTATAAGACTCTGTTTGATACATGTATTCTACACTTTAAGCTCACCAGTATTTGCAAGTCACATGATGTCTCATTTTCTTGATTCTACCATCTGATTACAGGTCCAAATGGTGATGAACGCAGAAGGAACGGACTTTGACGTCTACATCAATGGAACAACCTTCCTGAATAAAACCGATTTACTCCAAGGTAAGATTGGATCTGACTTGGCTACATTAGCCACATGTATATAATTTGCAAAATCTCGATCAAGGATGAAACAAAATGTGTTGACGAAAGACATACGATACTTTGGTAGATGCATTCCTAGCCCTTAAAAGTCTATGAATGATTTTCCTGTAAGTCTAATCAGGGGCATCGGAAGGAAGCACAAATAAGTGTGAGGAAGAGTATTAAATTCTATTTATTCCGACAAATATATAATACAACTATTTCTTTACCTTCTTTCTATTTAAGGGCCTTACTACGTAGCTGGTGATCCTAACTTCTTCTTGGAGATAGCCAAGGATAATTTCACATCCCCTCTCACTGGTCTGGATCGAGTTATCGCCTATTGGTCATCTGGTATATCATTATCAGTGTCTATCAGCTCTCAGATGCTTGACATCATATTTGAAGCTCCATTGTATTATAAAGGAAATAAGACCAAAGGATTACTAGGTAAGGGGTTCGTTGATCTAGTTTATAATACCTTACTTTGTCATGTGCCTTAAGCATGTTAAGCTTAACATACCTGTTTAGATTTATGCTTGTTGACAATCTTTTCAACGCACAACACTAAAACGAAAAACTTAAAAGGGTAAACCACTGAATTGGTTTAAATTTGCCATTCACTGTATTCCAATTTGTATCGACTGTTTCTTGTTATTTTGGACGATGGGGTAATAGGGACTGTGCAGTTTGTACAGATTTAAAATTTTTGGCGGCACGTGCAGTTGGAATCAAATCTCTAAAAATGTACCTTTGTAGTTAAAAGTTTTGAAACTATAATTTTAATAAATTTAATTCATTTTTTAATTCATTAACTCTTTAGGTGTATGGAATGATGACATAACGGATGATTTCCTGATGTCGAATGGCACCAGGCTGGAAATTGTACCTGGCAGAAATTTGACAGACCGTGAGATATTTGCCTTCGGTGAATCATGTAAGTCAAATATGCATCTTTCGTTACTCGATTTTAACTTGTGATGTCTTAGGCTATACTTTCAGCAGATCTTTGAAGTAGAATTTTTTGAATCTATCATTTGAATTAAATCATGCCAGTTTTCAGTTATATGCTGGACTGTTAACCGTAAATTAACGAAGATTGATATTGCAATTCAATTAAATTGATCGAATTAAAACATTGAATTCTTTATGACTTCAAAATAAGTTGAGATAAGCTTAATGGTAACAATTTATGTACTGACTACCTTTCTGTATCACAACACCGAAGTTTTAAACTAAAAGCATAATCATGTTCTTTGATTAACAGGGAGAATTAAACCAGAGGATTCTCTGCTACCATATCCAGCTAACATGACATGGAATGATTTCAACGACTTAGACTTTGT